>PVIC010017804.1:0-32339 GCA_004025085.1 Thryonomys swinderianus
GGCCCAATCTTGCAATTCTTTTGTGTGTATCCCCAGCGGGGAAATGACAGAGCCAAATGGGACCTCTAACCCTAGTTTTCTGAGGAATCTCCACACTGATTTCAATAGTGGTTGTACCAGTCTACATTCCCACCAACAGTGGAGAAGCGTTCTTTTTTCATTTCTTTTTTCTCAGCATTTGTTGCTGGCTACTTGTGAAATACCAGCCATTCTTTGTGAAGTGAGAAGAAACCACTGTCAGAGCAAAAAGACAACCAACAATATGGGAAAAAATTTTAGGGGCTGGGGGATTTAGCTCAAGTGGTACTGCGCCAACCTTGGATGCACAAGGGCCTGAGTTCAATCCCCGGTACTGTGAAAAAAAAAATTACCAGCTGTTTCTCAGACAAAAGGCTAACTAGAATATATAAAGACCTTAAAAAAAACAGCTCCTCCAAATTTAAAGACCCAACTCAAAAATGGGCATCTGGAGTGAACAGACACTTTTCAGAGGAAGATGTAAAAGCAGCTAAGAAGCATATGAAGAAATGCTCAACATACTGGTCATTTGAGAGATGCAGATGAAAACAGAACTGAGATTTCATCTCATTCTCAGTGTTTTTTATGTCTTCATAAAGACACTCCTTGAAGGGAACTTCCAGAACTGCTTCACAAAGGAGCAAGAGCATTAAGTGTGTTAACGTAAAATGTCTCAATATTTTAAGCTCAGATGATATATATTTTGGATATATTCCAATGAAATATATCATTATAATAACTTACCTTTTCTTTCTCTTCATTTTAAAAAATGTAGCTACTAGATTTTTTTTTTCCTTGAGGATTGAGCTCAGGACGTCTTCCATGTTACACGCACAGCACACATTTTTGTTTCTTGTGCTATTTGTCCTGAGTGGTGCTAATCTGGGGCCCCCACATTGCATAGGAATCCCGTCCTAGTGTTTTCCGCTATGCCAAAAATCAGAGTAACTCTTTCCATTCAATTTGACTCAAGAATTCTCATAACTCTCCAGCCTTAAATTATGCCCTAACGGCGAACAAGCCGTTAAGATGCCTTCCAGGTGGGCTGTTTCTATAAACAGGAAGTGACTATCTTTGGAAAAGTTTAGCTTTAACACATTTTAATTGATAGTAATACTACTAAACTAAAAGGGAATTAATTCACAATTAGGATTTAAAAGAACAAATGACAGAAAACTCCGAGGATCTATTTATACATAAATTTATAAGCCCCATTAATATATATTGCATGTAACTTAATACTACACTGTTATGATATAAAACTACACGATTATATATCTGTCTTCATGTGCATTCTTAGCTGCTGGTGAACTGGCAGAGGTTTAAAAAATAAAATTAGCTTCTCAACCTGGCGTAATTAGCTATGAGATTCTTCCCCTATCAAACCATTAAAACATGAGCGCAAGCGGTGACTTGCAGGAGTCGTCCGCTCCTGCTGGCTCGCGTGCGGGAGGCGCTGGCTCCTCCGGGGCCTCTCCAGGCGGCTCTGCGCTCTGCCCCGCAGCTGTGCGGGCGGCTGGAGGCCCCGAGGCGGGCACCTGCGGGCTGGGCCTGCCCCGACCCCCGCGCGCCGTGCGGACCGCGCCCCGCCGCCTCTGTCTAACACCGCGGTTGCTCCTTCTGCTGTTCAGACCGAGCACCGATCCCGCCGCCGCCATCCCGCAGGCTCTGTGCGTCGTGTGGATGCCCCCGACAGCCTTCCGACTGCTCTCCTTTAGTCTCTTTTTCTCCCAGAAGGACAGACTTCCGAGCCTGTGCGCTGGTCTCGCTGGCGACATTGAGCCGAAACAGAAGAGAAGGAAGCGAAGGCGTTTAGGAAACACAGTTGTTAAACAAAATTAACGTCCAGCCGAGAACATCCAGGGCGGAGCTGCGAGCTGGCTTGGGAGCCCGCCGAGCCGCCCTGCTCCGACCAGAACTGCTCCGCTCGGCAGCAGGCGTTCTCGTTACGGGGCAGGAGTGTGCTGGCCGTGGACCGGGGTTATTTACACACTTGTTTCTGGCTCATTAACACGTCCCGTTGAAGCAGCTAGGCCATCGTGCGTGCGCCTTGCCCCCACAGCAGTCTCCAGAGGGCACGTGGCACTTTAAGGTCAGCACTACTGAGCGGACCAAGCTGTACACTTCTGTCTGCACCGGAAGGAGCCAGGAGGCTGGATGCGGTCAGACTTTGCAGCTGCGGGAGCGAGCGCGGCGGGCTCCTGAGGACCGCTCGTCTCCCAAGTGCCCACTGGACACAGCCGAGCGCCGAATCACTTCAGAGCGGGAGACGCGAGGGCTCCCACGGCCGTGGCCTCAGCAGGGGTCTGTGCCGCACCTTGCCCCCTGGCCTGCGGTCTGAGGGAGGCTCAGGTCTGCTCGCGGTGCTCTGTAGTGCGCTGTGCGCTGTGCGTAGCTGGCTCTCCCTGCAGGACCTCAGCACCCCTTCAGGGGGAGCTGCTGAGCAGCAGGACTCTGGGAAGTTCACGGCCAGTGATTGGGGTCACGGTGCCCCGGGGACGAGCTCCTAAGGTTCCCAGAAAAGGCCTCTCCAGCCGGCAGGGCGTCCCGGGTACAGGATTATGGGGACACCTTCCTTACCTTTCTTATCTTCCCGGCTTCACATCTCCAATTTTCAATTTCTGTGCCGTCCCCAGACCCTGCCAGCCCACTCCCGGAGCAACAGCACCTTTCAGACCCATCTCCCTGCTTCCAAGCCAGCCGTGAGACCGGCCTCTCTGCGCCCCCTCTTGCCTCCCAGAGCTCCCCGCAGTTAAGTTCCAGCCGGGCGCCCGGACTCCCAGGTGGGCTGCGGCCTTCCCGCCCTCCCGGGCGAAGCCTGGCCCTGAAACCCTCTCTTCCGGGCCCGGACCCCCTTTCCACCGCGACGCTTGGCTGAAACCGGGGCCCCTGGTTCCTGCCCAGGTGTTGATCGCTCAGCAATGGCTGAAGTTTTCTTTTCTGCGAAGCTTCCCAGATGAGTTCAGCCCCCACGATCTGGTCTCACTCTTATCTTGTGGCTCTTAGTGACTAAACACTTCTTTGGCAAATAATTGGGGAGGGGCCTTTGATGTTAATACCATTCTATCTCACGAAGCCTCATTATTTCACACATATGTTGTTCATTTCCTTATCATACATGTTCCTTCTGCTCTCGACATTTCTTGAGGTCCACGTGATCAGGGATCCTTGTTTCTGAGGTGCACTCTGTGAGCCTCTGTGCGTCCCCACCTCTGAGGACCTTGTGTTGACTAATTTCATGCTTTGTTTGGAAACCAAAATAGATAATATAATGAACAGATTACTTGCATAAAATTCCAATAAATAGTGCAAATTTATCTCAGTGTGCTGGTTTCTGCCTAAAAGGTTTATTGATAAACTTACTTTTCACTGGCTGTTCGCTTTTGCTCCACGAGTCTGAGAGCTTTGCAGAGGGCACGTGTCCTGGTGATGGAAGGTTTGCCTTCTTGGGCACCGTGAAGAACAGCTGTCACCCGGGCAGTGACTAACAAGGCACCTTGTTCTGTTGTTTGGAGGGGAAGTAAGGAGAGGGAGGGAGGGGTGCGGGGCAGAGGCCAGCGGGGAGGGCTCGTCTGTGACTAATGTCGGGACAGAGGTACCTGGGAGGGCCTGTGGCCCAGGTGGAGTTCAGGGTTTCCGTCCTTACAGCAGGAACAGAGGGGCGTGCGTGGGTGTCTGGGCCACAGCGTGCAGGGCTGGCAGGGCTCATAGAAAGTGCTCAGCGCGGAGGAGCCCTGAAGACTCCAGGGTTTGGTGCAGAGGCGAAGGCAGCAACGCCCTCTGTGAGCCGCTGACCCAGCCTGGGACGCTGCACCCTACAAAGCTGTGTGCACGCGGGGGCATTGCCTTCACCCCACTTTGTGTGCTCAGGAACGGACTCACATGCCAGCACGGCCAGTGCGAGGCCAGGACCCACACTCTGTACCGCAAGCCAGTGTGCACGCTCGTGTCTTCTGTGGCCACGCGGTCAGGCGTGGCCAGCAACTCCAGCCGTGGCGCCCTGTGCTGGTGCCCGTCTGCCCTTCAAGAGCACCGTGCCCTGCTCTCTGTTACGGGACGAGCCTGATGCTTTGGTGGCTCAGCTGTCACACTTGAGGCCATCAGAGCCTGACTTGTCATCTGTCTCCCACGGGACAGCCCCCTCTGCCTCTTTTCATTTTGTCACTTTCTGTGATGGTTTCTGTCTCTGTCTCTGTCTCATCAAACCCACATTTCATAGATAGTTATGTGATTATTATGAACTTTTTGAACCCCGGCCCGTGAGGCGGTTTATGGACTATGACTTTCCTTCCGCATCCTTTTCCTGCCTGAAGTTCGCAAGTCTCCCTTCTTACAGGCCCTTGGGAATTCCCTCCGTGTCCTTCCCACCGTCCCCTTCCCAGCTCCACCTCAAAACTGGCTTTCTCTCGATGGCTTGAATCTTCCGAGTAATCGTCGGGATGAACCTCCTTGTGGAAGGCTGGCAGTGATCTCTTTAAAACAAATTACAGGCCTGTGTGACTTAATGAAGGCCGATGCTCTGTGGCTTACGTCCAGTAGGTTGCTTGGCTGCTTGCCTATAGTCCCAGCACTCAGAGGCTGGGCGAGGAAGACGATCGTGAGTTCGAGGCCAGCCTGGGCTGCAGTGGGAGTTCAGGACCAGTTTGAACTACACAGAAAAACACTAACTCAAAACAAAAACAAGACAAAAACAAAACAATAATAACAAAAGGACTTGATACTGACAGTGCGGACAATTTGTAAGAACCATAAGGGCCAACTTCTAGTGGAATTGTTTACTAAATTATTTGAGTCTATATTAGGAAAGTTCTAAAACAGGCCCAGAACAATTTGAAGAGTAAATTTGGCAACATTTTTGCTTTCTCACCTATAAATCACATTTCTAAGCATCTAGTCTATGAAAATTATCAGACATGTAACTATTTATATGTAGGACTGTTTTCTGATTAATATTTATAAAGTTAAAAATTTGGAAAGATATTAAAGAATAATTCTGTCATTAAATACTGTGTACTCCATAAGATCGTGGTTTTGAAGAATAGATTCTGTAAAAGTTCTCATAAAATAGTTTTGAAGGAAAAGATTGCAGGATACAAAAATATACTTCGACTTGATCCCAGATTCCTTCTATTGTGTATAAAATATTAGTAACTTAATATTCAACAAACTACTTCCCATGGAGCTTATTTTGCTTAGAAATGAGAATTGCATCGCTTCTCGGCCTTTTGGCTAAGATCAAGTGTAGAAATGAGAATTGCAATGTCATTATACACCGTGGGCTTTCATTTTTAGTATGTTGACAGAAATGGCATCTTTTTATATCATTTTTTTAAATGCAGAAAAATATAGAGGAAAGAAACATTGTCTGTGCTATCCTAAAACACTTGTAAACTTCCAAAGCAAGCAGAATATAGATGAACATGGAGAGACCGGGTGAAGTGGGTCAGTGACTCATGCACACTGCAAGGGCCTGGCCCTGCTGGCCCCTCCCGTGACCGACATTCCCTGGTGACCAGGTGTGCGGCCCAGTGGAGACGGGAGACAGAGGAGCTCTGTACAAAAAGGCTCTTTCATGATTCGGTGCCTCAGAGAAGGGCGTGGAAGGCTGAAAACTAGATTTAAAAGACTTCTCACACTTAGTTTCTACCAAGGAGAGTTTTCAGTAGTGAAGCCAATGCAACAGAAACAGATGGCTCAAGCTTTCTTTGAAATGTAGACAGATTGGAAAGAAAGAAGTTTGGCAGAAATACATTTGGGGTTTAGCCAAACTGAAAACACTTGAGAAATGGTATAAAACACTGGAAAAGCACGAATGTGCCCCCAACACTCCCCCTGAGCACAACACGGTGGGTAGGCAGGGAGAAGCGCACCCCATATGGACAAGGCCCCGATTCTGGTCAGCTGTCAGCGAGACAGAGGGCAGACACCCAGGGCTGCTGTCCGCCCAGCAACTGAAACTCTTGTGACCAGCCAGCTCTGCCAGGGTAGCCTCCTTGCCACTGAGGGGTGACGGACACGCGGGAGCCTGTGGTGACCCAAGTGGCCGAGGTGAGCTGGAGGGCCGGACGGTCGTAAAACTGAAGAGCTCGACGTAGCCCTCGCTTCACGCCAGCCCGATGGCCTCGACGGCTCGGACAGCCTGTGAGACGCACACGCCCTCTGCGCTGTGCCTGTGACCCGCGCGTCTGTGAGAACGAAGCGGCTCACGCAAGGTGACAACCAGTGTGGCTGAACTGACTCGCAAGCCTGCGTTCTCGCCTCTCTCCTCATTCCCGGGACGGAACGCCAGCGCCTACGGCTGGAAGGTGAGGTTCATCCCGGCTCATGGCCGTAGGAGGATTCAGTCCGCTGCTGTCCATCTCCAAGCAGGAAGGGCATGCGGAGGGGCGGGGCAGACCAAGGTGGCTCGGGGCGCGGTGGTCAGGAAGCAGACAGAGAAGGGGCTGGGGGCGGGGTCGCGCCCCTGACGCACCTCTGACCAGGCCCCACCTCCCAACAGCAAGCGGGCGACAGCGCCCCGTGTTTCCACCGCTTTCCCGGAGCACCACCTCCGACCACACGAGGCTTCAGAGCGTCTCCGGGTCTAAGCCCGAACAGCCTGTCGTGGTCTGCACGGCTGAAATCACTTGTGGGGCCGTAACCTGTGAAACACAGGTGACCCCGGCGAACGTGACTTTTGATGAGTCTGAGGTAGCCTGTGCGAGTGAAGCTGCGAAGCATCCTGAAGTTACGATCAGCCTCACGTACAAGCAACTTGGGTTAACTGGCTCCATGGAAGCGCCACCTGCCTCTTGTTACCCACAGCGTGTGCCCAGGTGGATTCCCAGATCTCAGCTGTGCTGGCTTATAACCAACTTGAGTCTACTCAGCTCTCAGGAACCGGCAGAGTTTGTAAGTCAAGAGCCCGCTGTCCGTGTGGAACTGAAATGACCCCCGAACCTGCAATGCCTGTTTGACCGGAATGACCTGTGGGACCAGACCCACCGTGGCTCCCGTGGGTGGAAAGGACGCGTGCCTCTAAGGACTTGGGCGACTGAAGGCCCTGTGTGGCGAGGCCACCCGTCAACTCTCCCTGTGTGTGTGAGGCTAAAACGAGCGGGAGATGGAGACACTGGTGCGGCTGAACGCTCCGGGGCCCCCTGTCACCGTCTCCAACGGGAAGACTCATCTATAACGGGAGAATAGTCTGCTACCCCGTCTCATCCTCTCTCTCAAAGCAATAGTTACCAAAGGGCTTCAGAATCTTGGGTCTCTGAGTCCCCAAGTCTCCAAGAGCCTCTCTTGGGCAGCGTCTACCGGCAGAGACGCCATTGTACCCAGAACTGAAGGGAACGGAGACAGGATTTCCCGCCTACACTGCCTGGAGCTGGAAGGCGAGCGGAAAGCCTGAGCTGGTGGGGTGTAAATGGGTTCGGGAAGGAGAGAAACAGCCAGGTGGGCTCGCTGCACAGTAAGGACCTTTAGGTAAAAAGGAAAACGTGTGGAGCATGATGAAAAGAAGATCACTGCGACTTAAGTATTTTTCTTTATTTTGACACTGCAGCTATTTGGCCCAGCTTATCTGGCTTTAGAACACGGAAGCAGGGATCAAACATCGTAAAGAAGAACAGGAAGTTTCACAGTCAGGCGCCATTAACTCTGCTCCCCAAGAGGCAGATGCGCACGGGAGGGTGCCACTGGGGAGAGAGGGAAGAGAGCTGGGGCTGGGGGGCCGGAGGAGGGGGCTGGGGGGCTGGAGGAGGGGGGCTGGGCGGGGCCTTGAGGGGTGGGAGGTGCCGGCAGCATGCAGCTTCCAAAGAAGAAAGAATTCAACGTCCTCTCAGCAGCAGGCTGCCTCTCCTTCTGCCGGACCCCTCCCTTCCCCTCCTCTTCCCCTTCCTTTCCTTCCTCCTTTTCTTCCTTCTCCTCCTGCCCACTCCCTTTCCCTCTTTTCCCTTCCCTTATTTTCTCTTTTCTTATCTGCCTTCTTTTTTTTAAAAAAAATGGAGAGTCTCACTATGTTGGCCAGGCTAGCCTGGAGTGCCTGGGCTCAAGACATCTTATTGCCTCAGCCTCCTAAATTGCTCTCTGGGACTAAGGGCACGTGCAAGCACGACGGCCTTCTCTAAAGAGTTTAAAGAAAGGTTTTGAACTAGGGCTTCGGGCATGGTTGTATTATAGTAATAATAAGGAAACTGACAGTTTTAAACTATGGCTTTAAACTGTGCCTACTTCATGATGAGTATGCATCAAAAGTGTTAGTTTATTTCAAATTTATTCTCAGGACAAAGACCTGAAAACAGGGCTACCTAAATATTAAGTCTTGTTAGTGTTCAAAACAAAACAAAACAAAACAAAACAAAACAAAACAAAACAAAACAAAGCAGGAAGCCCTGAGAGCAGTTAAATTTAACAAAAAGTCATTTGAGCAAGAGAGTTCTAGAGCCTGGGAAGATTCCAGACCGAAGTGGCCCGGAAGGAGCACAGGAAGTGAGGTCAGGGACACCTTAGGGCGGAGTGCGGTGTCTGCCGTGCTCAGGCCTAAATGACCAGGTTTCGGTCTGGGGCTGACGGAGGCTTCAGCTGCTCCGATTGGCTGAGATTTAGTTGTTTAGTTATCAGGATGTGGTCCTAGACTGTTGCATTTGTTTACACATCAAGCTGTTGTTCATTACGTACCCTGGCTACATTTATTGCACCAGCGAGGAGATAGGTTTAGGACAAACTTAATATAACACTAAGAATATTTTAGAGACAACAAGTTAGGTGTCATTCTTAGTCTAACTATAAGGTAAAGAATGTCTGGCTGAAGATCATTAATACTCCTGATAGAGAAGAGAGAAGCCAGGTCAGAGCAGAGATCTTAACTCCATCAAACGCTGTCAGCTAATTAACTGCTAAGACAGCTCACCGGGAACTGTGCCTTCATCAGGAGGGAGCTGGGAATTCCATCCTGCTCAAACTTCAGGGAGGTTGGGAGCGCCTTTTCCTCTCCTCTGTGCGCAGGTTGACGCTGCTTCATCGGAGCCCAGCCCCTTCTCCCCGGGGCTCTCAGCACACTTCTGCCCCAGACAGGACTTCTCTCTGGGCAAGCTGGGCAGGTGCACAGTGCCAGAGGGGCAGCTGGATGCCTGCCCCAGGGTTTCCCGGAGAGGATGGGGGGAGTCAGGGATGACGCGTCAGGGCGAGGAGGTAGCTCCCTGGGACAGCACACACGGTGGTATCTGTGAGACAAAAACAAGACACAAAATAATGTACAATCTTGAAAATTAAAAAATAAGGTAAAAGAAAAGATCAGCCAATCAGTCAGTCAATGAGGTAATGGTGGTGTGGGAAGCAGCAGGCACTGGCCTCTCCCTGGACAGCGGCAGCAGGCAGAACTGGCCGCTGCCCTAGTGTGGACGCCAGCTCCGCCAGGGGCTCCGAACCTCCAGGGCAAGGCTGCCCCCTTCAGTCCTCAGCGGCAGCCCACCCCGCCCCCGCCCCCGCCCCAGAGGCCGCGGGCCCTGCGTTCCGGCAGGATGGCACCGATGTGGCCCCGGTGATTTTCTTGACATTTTTTTTTTCTTTTCAATCTTCATCATCTTCTCAACTTGGATACATTTTACTGTGCGCGACTCCAGTGCTTAAACTTGCTAATATTAAAAGCTTCTTCCTACAGCTCCGCCTTCTCTCCCACACCCTACCGTGGGGTCTCCAGTCTTGCGATCCGGGCCCGGACTCCCAGCCCCCTGCCTGCGCCTCACTGCTTTGCAGGACATGAGGATCGCGCCGGCCCCTTGGGAGGCTCATCCTGCCTCCCTCACCTTGGCTTCTGGATACTCACGTTCTCCTCTTGTTCCGCCACGGACAGCGAATTCAATGCTGGCCTTTCGTTGCTATCCTCTGGTACCCGGTGCCCAGGTCTAAAGGAACAGGAACACGAACGCGCTTCGCTCGCCGCCGCCCATCGAGGACAGCCTAGAGCCGGTCTCCGCTCCCAGTGGTTCACCGAAGTGCTTGCCACTGCACGATGGCACAACATTTATAACAACTGTTCTTTTAGTAGATTGTTCAGTAATTACATGAGATAGTCATTGCTTATGAAATAGACGATTTTACCCAACTGTAGTCTAAGGAAAGTGTTCTGAGTACATTTAGCGTAGGCTTCGCTAAGATATGATGGCTGGTAGGCTGGAGGCACTCAACGCATTTTTGACTTGGTGATACTTTTAACTCACAAGGGTTGCATAGAGACGGCTCCATCGTAAGCCTGTGCAGACCACGCTCTCTTACCCCAGGACCACCCTCGGCTGTAGCCCATAGGCCAAGAAGCAATGTCTCCTATCCGGACAGATGTAGGTTTTCCCCTTCGTTGCTGTCTGCAAGGAAGAGGAGGCGTGAGTGCCAGGCGAGGAGCCCACCTGTCTTCTCTTGGTCCTTGCCCTGCGCCGGGCGCGTGAGCGCTGTCGGTGACCCGGGCCGCGCCCCTGGCCGCCCCGCCGGTGGCTCCCGCGCGCCTCGGCTGCCGCCCAGCACTGCGCACCCGGTACGCCGCGCCCCGCCCCGCCGCCGCCTTGCCTCCCTGCGCTCGCCCACCTTCCGGGGAGCTGCTCGGACCACGCTCCAGCCTCACAGACGTTGTTCGCTAAGCCACGCGTGTTTATTTTTCATTACTTATTGGCCCCTTTTGGTGGACCGCAGCTCTATTACCTTCTTAGCAAAGGTTCAGTAAAAATGTCTACTTTTTCCACTCCGTGGTCGTTTGGCTGGGAATAGAAAGCTAAGTTTAAGTCGGAAATCATTTCCCTTCAAAATTTCGAAAGCGTATTTTCTTTGCAATCTACCTTCCAGCATTGCTGTAGGGAAAGGCAAAGCTGAAATCTAATTTCTGTGCCTTGTTTTGTAACCTGATGATGGTCGCTGCTGTTGTCTGGATACTTTTAAGAAGCTTGTAGACTTCATGCTGTCCTCACCGCTCGGGGTGTGCAGAATAACTTGATCGTATGGGACAGTTTCCCCTCATTATATCAAGGTAGTAGCTCTGTCAGTCTAGAAATTCATGTGCCTCAGTTTTAGAAAATTGTTATAATTCCTACACCAATGTTTTCTCTTCTGTATTTTCTTACTCTGCCTTTCAGAAATAAGGGCAATTATAAAGTAACAACGTGAAATAGGAAAGAATATGAACAAAAAAATACTCAAAATTTACTACAGTTTCATGGCTTTTCAGTTTTTTATGTAGAGATTTGTGTTTTTTTTTCCAAAAATGGTTATGATATTCTTTTAAAATTTCATTCTCAGGAACAAATGGCAAACTTAATGGAAAATACTTTGTTCTTCTTTATTTTGTGGTATTGGGGATTGAATCTAGATATTGGGAACTATTTCTAACCTTTTGATTAAAAGTTATACTTTCCGTGAGGAAAGTTGTATTATATTCCAATATAAAAGTCCTCGTGAAAGTCGCCTCAGAGGCATCCTAAGTCATTACCACTTTTTCAGTTAGAAACCACGTGGAGAAAACCAGCCAGATAAATTGTAATTAAATGAGTGACATATATGAAGTAATTTGTAAATGGTCACACAGCGCCTCAGGCGTAAACATGCCCTGAACTAAGTGCTCAACAGTTCAGTGTGGGGACGTGATGCACAGAAAGCTTCTATTTTCATTTCTAATTGACATCACATGGGAGCAAGTACTTGAAATTAGAAAACACAATGATACATATGGTGTAGGCTCTGGAAAATAGAAAGCAAGAAGGGACATCTGATGTCTATTTAGGAAAGCATGTTCCAGAAATCGTGCCCTGTGAAGGAGCAAGAAATCATGTGTTCCTGAGCCCAGACTCTGTTATTTCTTTCAGATATTAAGTGCATTTTAAAATTGATTAAAGAAATGCACACAGGTTTGGGAGGACCACTATAACAGATGCCCTCGGCTGGGCAGCTTCAACAACAAAACTCTGAGTTCTCCCGACTCCGGCAGCTGGAGCCCCACGGTCAAGGTGAGAGAGGACTGCTTTCCGCAAGCCGCTGCCTTGGTGTCTTCTGCCTGACCCGCACGGTCTTGGCTCCGTGCCTGTGTCCTGACCCGCGCTTCTCGGGAAGATGCCGTCAGCGTGGACAGGGCATCTTAACGCCTTCCGTGGTACCCGGCCCCCTCTTCTGAGAAGTCACGTGTTGAGATGCTGGGAGTTAGGACTTCAACACATGATTTTCAGTGATACTGTTCAGCCTATAACACAGTGAATGAATTATGAGACAGTCGGGTGAGAGAGAAAAGCTATTAACAAACGTGGCATTTCCGTAAGCCACGTTGAGATTCACGGTTTGATGTGAACAAGGCAGATAAGCCCACAAGGAGGGGCTATCTTCTGGGTTTTCCCGGGGAGGAGTCGTGTGACATCGGCCTCCCTCGAATGCTGTATGTGGAAGGTCCTCTTCGTTGGCGGACCACAGGGCACCCTCAGAGACGGCAGCGTGCCCGGGCCAGGCGGGGCCAGTGACTCTCTGTCTGGCTCCCGTGAGCTACATTTACACTTGGGTGAACGCAAAACACCTTTCTCTCTTGCAGCCGTCCCGCTACACGACCTCGCACCTCGCCTGGGTTTTGTAGCTCAGACCCTATCGGCTAACGGACACGTCTGCCTGTGTCACTCTCCTGCAGGGCTGTCTTGGACCCCTGCACTGTGGCCTCGCTAGCAGCCTGCGGCGGGCCCTGGGGACTGCACTGTCCCGAAGCTCGCGGGGGACCCTGATGGGCTCCGGAGCACTGCGCTAGGCTTGTCTGCCCGACTCTGCCGCGTGCCCCAGAGCGCACACCGCGTGACCGCCCCGCCGGCCGGGTGCCCGGGACTGACCAGCTTCCCCACACACGGTGACGCTTCCAGCACCGGCCTGAGTCTGCGTCCTCGCTTTGGGCGCCTGGCTCCTCGCATCGGGGCATCTGGCTTTTCTGGAAATATAAGGGTGGCAGAGGCGAGGCCTTCTCTCCCTGGCCTTGTCCTCCGTCGGAGAGGGAAGCGACGTCTCGGGCCCAGTGTGGTGCATGGCTCCACAGCCCGCCAGCCTCCCGCGGCGGCAGTCCCGCCTTCGAGCCGCTCAGCCATCGGACGGTGGCTGGCCAGCCTGGGTCTGCTTAGTGGGAGGGGCACGCCAGGAAGCTACGGAATGTTTCGATCCTTGGATAATCGCTGGAAATTTTAAGCAGCCTAGACTGTGGATCTCTGGCTTTGGACTCACTTCTGAGGGATGTCATGTGAAAGGGCACCCACTTCTACCTCAAAACCATCACCAAGGTCTGAGAAAAGAATTTGTCGTAAAGGATGACAGTGGCAAAGATTATGAAAAGGAGAAGGAGAAAGCTCTCTATTGTAAGTCAGTCCCATTTAATAATATAGAAAGAATTACAGAATGACAAATCAAAATTGTGCAATTCTCCATGTAATAATAATTCTTACTATTTATTGAAATTTTTTTATACAAGAAGCTTTTGCTAAGAGAAATGTTTTCTCCACAAACGTATCTCTCTCTACAGGGTTGCAAATGAAGTATAATCGTCACTCCATGAGGGAATATTTTTATTCGCCCATCCTCCGTGTCCGTGATGAACTTGGGAACGGACTTGTTTTTCTGTGAACCTGATCTAACTTTCAAGTTTTAGATATTTCCTGGATGCAACATATTTCTTGATATTTGCTTTTGCACAAGTAGTATTTGTTGAGCAGATGGCCACATGTGAATGTTGTACCCGAGGAAAGGGGCCCTGTGGGTACCGAACGGAGGACGCAGAGCGGTTCAGGTGGGCGGGTCCTCCTACCCACTTTCCAGGGGCAGGGCGGGATCGGGCCGCTTCCTGATGGGGCGAACAGGCGCCTCAGCCTGTGGAGCTCTTCGAGGGCTTGAGGGTGGCACTGCAGGAGGTCAGTGCAGCTGGAGAAAAGCCTTGAGGCCAAAGATGTCAGACGGTGCGTGAGCCCCATCCACGTCTACGCAGCATGGGAGCAGGAGCAGAAGCGCAGTGCTTCCCAGTGCCAGTCTGGCCTCCAAACACGCCACTGCTGGGAGCAGGTGCAACACAGAACTCCACGTAGTAGCCATGGGAAGCAGATGGCACCATGGTCTGAACTCGGATTGATCTGGTTTTTTTTAGACAGCGTCTCGCTTTGTAGTTCAGGCTGGCCCTGAGCTCACTATGGAGCCCAGGCAAGCCTCAAACTCTAACTCAGCAATCCTCCTGCCTCTGCCTCCAGAGTGCTGGGATGATAGGCGTGAGCCACCCCGCCCGGAACTGTGGTACGTGGTATTGATGGCTGGTGGGCGTGAGTGACCACGCCCAGCACTGTATGTGGTTACCGGGGATGGAATTTAGGACCTTGCACTTGTGAGGCAGGCGCCGGAACCACTGAGCTAAATCTCCGGCCCAAGGATTGATCTTGGTTTGTATTTTTTAAACTCTAAAAGCAAGATCAAAAGAGACGAGAGCTCTTCATCCCTCAGTTATTGCTTAAGACTGTCATAAAATTATAATCAGTAAAGGGCAAAATATACAATGTAAATAAGTTATTGAAATCAAATTATTTACTAGTAAACTATTAATATAATATTGTCCCAAAGATTAGTATCATGGGCACATTAATTTAGTACTTCATTTTGGGGGGAACTGTAGCCAATAATCTTATCTGTTTCTAATTTAAAAACTTGGTGGACTCGCATAGGTAGAGTTCAGATTCTTTGTGGAATAAGTATTTTATTCACTTTTTATTTCTCACACACACCAACATGATAACTGGCACTAGACATGTGAGTTAAATTAAATGGTTTTAGCGAGGGGCATGTCAGATTACCATCGGGTTAAAGATGTTGTTGTTGAATGGATTCACAGCGTGAGGGGCACCTCGAATTCCTGCTGGACTTCTGCTCTCTGCACAAGAGCAGATCGAACTGGACTCGCTTCATGTTTAGTTGTTGAAGGGATCAAGATTTAACTGGAAGTCTTGTTTAGGAGAAGTTTCCTTCTAAAATTATGAGTTGGTAACATTAAAAAACAATTGCTTTCTAAGTTTCCCTGGTTACTCAAGGAGACTATATGTTTGAGAAAGTATTTCCATTTTAAAAACCTCTCTCAAAAGTTTGTAGTATGATTTTTACCCTGTGAGTGATTATTTTCATTTATCATATATCTAGGCTGCTACGATCAGCAGCAGGCAAAGAAAATAAACTGTGAAAACAACTCAAAGCCACTGCCAAAACCAAGGTAGACTCCCAAATGTGAGACTTACAGTGAGCTTAGTGTTTATTAAGCACATGACGCTGGCAAAAGAACAGGCAGTTATAAAAGTGGAAGAGTGCAGAAATAGACCTGCACTATAGATGCTCCTACAATGGTTCTGCTTATGGTTTTCCATTTTCCACTGTAGAAAAGTGAACACATCTGCTAGAGGCCATATTTCATCTGAATGTTGGATGAGGATCTTTTCCAGGCAGCCAATGTACAGCACAACGCTCTCTTCTGATGCCTAGACTGACGGGAGTGTTCTAGACGTCTGAGGTGGGTGAGGGAAGCTGTGCTATTCAGAAGGTTGGTTGGAGTCAGTGTAATTTTGGCTTAGGATATTTTCAACTTGCGGTAGGTTTATTGGTAAGTTAGGGAGTCAACTGCTGTTTGACAAAAAGCAAGGGGAATTCAGCTGCAGAAGTTGGGTCAGCAAATGATACTGGGACAGCTGGGCATCTGTGTATGAAAAAATAACCTAGGCATTGACATTGCACCTCTTCAAAAAGTAGTTTAGATGGATTCCTTAGGGATGTCCAATGCAAACTATGGAAATCTTAAAAGATGACAGAAGGTAAAACCTGGGTGACCCTAGCTTTGGCAATTCCGTTTTAAATACAGCACCCAAGGCATCATCTTTGAAAGAGGAAAACTGATAGTAGAGCTTCAAGAAAGTTAAAACATCAACAGTGCAAAGAGACTCAACACTAGGAAAATAACCAAATAAAAAAATTGTCCAAAGTATCTGAACTGGCCATTTTGACAGTAAATGATACAGAGAGGGCAAAAACACATATTTAAAATATAGATGATGGGATGAGAGCGTTGCAGAACTAGAATGGTGGATTTCACCGCATCATTGCTAAAGTCACTAGAATCGGAAGCTTGAGCGACACCGGGTGGTGGGACGGACGAGGCGCAGAGGGAACGCTGGCGCGGTGCGGGCGGAAGGCGCGGGGGCGCCGGGGAGTCAGCCCACGGGCCGCTGTGAAACTCATGCACATTCCCGGGGTTCACCCCCACGGGCCGCTGTCTGTACAAGACCTCCGCGTGGACACCTACGGCAGTTTTATTGAGCAACACCAACACACTTAGAAGCGTTCCAGCCTCCCTTTAACAGACCACTGACTAGGCCACGGTACACCCTGGCGGGGCTGTTCCTCAGGGCTGTGAAGATGAGCGGTCCAGCCGCGGGAAGCGTGGAGGAGCCTTAACGAAAGCAAGAAGCGCAAGGGGCCCAATTCAAAGGACTGCCTGGTGCATTTACACGACGCCTTAAAAACAAAAACCCTGGGACAGCTCCGAAGGCCCTGGTCGGGCGGAGAGCGTGCGAGTAGGTGGAGTTAGGCGGGATTTTTAGGGGAGTGGAACGATTCTGTAGGGCTCTGCAAAGACGATCACATGATGTGGTGACCTCATCAGAAGACACCGCCTTACGACTCAGGGAGCTCTGAGGCTTCCCTGACTGCTGAGGGGTACGTATCGGTCCGTCATCCTTAAAACTGGGCCGTACTGTGGCTTGGTGTTAATTACGGCAGACACGGCGGAGGCGAGAGAATGTGGGAGCCCTCTGTACTTTCTTCTCTGTTTCCTGTAAACTTAAAACTGCTCTAAAAATAATTAATTAATAAAATTAGCATAACTAAATTGCATTATTTTCTGAAGTAGTTGAGACAAATACTTTATTTTGAAATAATTTAATTAGCTCCCTTCTAGTACAATTAAAAATTTCATAAAGTCGACCACTGTTCGTTTGGGCTGTGAAATCAGGGTCAGTTTTAACTCTAAATCCCTAGCATGAATCATTTACTTCTGTTTGACCATAAAGCCCAAGAAATCACACGTCTACTTTTATTTTCCATCCTGTTTGTGTGTATATGAATTTCCCAGTAGAATTGTGTACACACGTGCAAGACATACTAGAAATACACTTGAGACACCTCAAGGTTTGTCATTTAATCTAGATCTACTGGAAAATAAAACATCACCAGGCAGCATGTGTGAGTGTTAGTCTTTGTCGCCAAGATTTTTTCTGTGGATTAAGAGTTACATGACGCATAATGTGTACTTAACGTGATGCCTGGGTTTCTGGGAAGAGAACAGAGAAACCATAGGGCATTATGTGTGGTCACACTAACTCATACATGTGTGTGGAGTAACGTGCTTTAGACCCGGAGGAGACTTCGTGAAAACTTTTCACCTCTCTGTCCCCTGCTGCCCGGTGCCCGCACTACAGGGCTCTTTTTCTTTTGCTCTGAATCGACAGGGCACACGCAATCACCTGTGACTCTGAAATCTGCCAGGGCACCTCAGGGCTTTGCTCTGTTTCTTTTGTGGTCTATTTACACTTTCTGCTCTTCTGAGGTCTGCTTTGGTATTTCATATATGCCAAGAAAACCACCTATTTCAGGTCATTTTTTAAAAATTGATCTGTGTAGTTAGGTAGTCATATTTTATAATTTTATGAAAGACACCTTTAAAGAACATAATTACCAAAACATGTTACACAGTTTGACAAATATAAATGTTCTACTGCACAAAAATACGTCTCCTTCCAAAGCTCTCTGCCAACCACCTGAATGCCCTGCAACATTACAAAGATATTCTCTAGAGGTGGTTTGCAGCCTCTCCTAAACTGTCTTGGGTCACTGGTTAGCTGTGGAATATGTATGTGTTTTATTGCTCACTCTTACAAAGTTACCAATGCATAAAGCAATTGCTTACTTTATCCTGTAGGAGATGTAGGTGTTTTATTAATTCCTTCCACATTCTTTTTTTTTTTTTTTGCCGTACTGGGGAATTGAACTCGGGCCCTTGTGCGTCCAAGGTTGGCGTGGTACCACTTGCGCTAAATCCCCAGCTCCTTCCACATTCTTATTCCTAATAGTAACCAGCTTCTTACAGTATAAAGATTGAATCTCATAAGACAGTTCAGGGAAATTAGAAGGTAGAGGGACAAAGTTCCTAAACTCGTGCAATTGTGTTTCATCTGGTCCGATGCACCTTGTATTGGAAATTAAACAATGACAACAAAGCATTTCTTACTGTGTCACACTTTGGACTTGCGATCTGAACCCCGTGATTGGTTTTGCCCGGGCAGCTGCCAGCATGGAGCCAGCGGCGGCCAGGAAAGGGCCACCTGAAGGGGGCACAGTAAAGAGCAGCTGACCGCCGTGGCATCTGGAGGGCACATAGCCAAAGGAGGAGCCAGCTTGTTCCTCGGCGTTGGTGAGAAACGTACGAAGAATATTTGGATGCGTCTAACTCTGATGACAAGATTAAGCAAATAAAATCTTTAACTAGCTACACGGTGTGGATTATTAGGTTTTGTTAAGCCTTTGGCCAAACAAGATGATTAACGCGAGATTTAATATTGATAGAGAAAGAAGAAGCAGAGGAATATGGGAGACTCTGGAGGTCCTCGGCCCCAGTCAAGCCTGGCACATGCTTTCTGTGCCAGGCCGCTCAGCGCACATTGTTATAGAATCGGTTCATCCAAACCAGCAGCCCACACAGCCCGTTCAGCCCTGAGGGTCAAAGGCTTAGTGTGGGCACACGCTCACCAGATCCCGTCTCTCCTAGTAGAGAGCCAGGAGCCGGACAGTAAAGGCTGCAGGAGGGACGGGCTCCCCTGTTCCTGGTCAAATCCTGGAGACCGTGCATTCTTTCATTTCATTGGACTTTCAGTGGAGTTATTGCCAATTCAACAACTCCAGGAGTGGCTCTCATATTCTTAAAGTCTTCAGTTTTTCTTTGTTTTATGTTTTTTTATCTTCTTAGTGTCGGGAACCCACAGTTCTGAGACGTTGAGTGTATTCAGGGGCTGGTATACACTCAGTGCACCCAGCGGCAGAGCGCTTAGCAGGGCACAGCCCTGGCGTGGGGCCCTGGCTTCAACCCCACCCCCAGCAAGGGAGGAAGGAAGGGAAAAAGCAAAACACCAGAGTTGCTCTGTACTCTTCCCACGGGATAAAACTGAACTGCGTTTTATACAAAGGTCACACCGAATCTTCCCAGACACCTTTTGCTGCCTTCTTCACAACTCCTTATACCGGAGCCGGACATGGTGGCTCACACCTATAGTCCCAGCCCTCGGGAGGCAGAGGCAGGAGGATGGCTGTGAGTTTGAAGTTAGCCTGGGGTACGTAGTGAGCTCAGGGTCAGCCTGAAGTACAAATCGAGAACTGGTCTCAAAACAAACTAAAACTAAAACCAAATAAAACTCCTGACACCACCCTGAATTTCAGAAGTTGTAGTCCCACTAGTGACAAATCTTGCAACTTTTGATGTTTTCTCTTGCTTACGTTTTCACCAAACTGACTTCCCAGAGCTCCTGTGTGTAAGATACCTAGGTTTAAATGTTAGTCATCCTTTTACCACAGTCACGTGAGTTTAAAGGTCCCCAAAGAGGAGGCAGTGGAGACATCCCGTCCCACGCACGGCCCTCAACCAGGCCACTCGTGCATGAGTGTCCCGTGGCCCTTGCGTCCTACTGGAGTGGACAGATGGAGCCCTTTGCCCTGGCCTCACCCTGCCTGGGGTGCCCGTGCCCGTCCAGGTAAGGTCCGCTCTGTGTCCTCAGCGCTCTTTAAAGGGGCACAGGAGTCGGACGCCGGAGCCTGAAGGACAAGAGGCGACCATGCTAATAAAGGTGGCCGGAATTAGGGAGCGCTAGTCGAGGCCACACCGCGAAAAGTCCCAAGGCAGCCGGGCGTCTCCGGAAGGCTGAGCCGAGTCAGAGGAGCGCCAGGTGGAGAGCGAAGCCGGCGCTCCGGGGCGGGTGGGGCCGGGCCCGCTCGCCGGCCTCGCAGGTTCCCGTGCGGGCGAGTTCTGCGCCGATTCCGCGGAGCATTCACAGTCCACAAGGGCTGGGCCGTGCGCGGGAACGACAGCGCTGTTCCCATCTCGAGCTTCAGAGTCGCTTCGCAAACAGGCGCAGCGGTCTCGGGGGTCAGACGCACCCGCCACTCTGCCCTCGCAACGGGCCCGCAGACCTCCGGGAAGCGGTTTCACCTCTGCGGGGTTCTCGTCCATCACTGCTGGGAAGAGTCCGTCACATGCAGGCGAGCCGGTGCTTCGTCTCGCAGCAGAGGCGGGGAGCCGACTCGTCTGGGCCTTCCTCCCGGTTCTCCCGTGACTCTGGCTCGCAGCCTTCTGAAAAATATGCAGAGGCTCCAGATCCCGCAGAGCCGCGCAGGACGAGCTGCCTCACCCGCCCCAAGGGGAGGGCCGCCCAGAAGCCCCCTTCAGCCATCGCCCTGTGCACTTCAGTCTCCCCGGCCAGCGCGTCTAAGAACGTCGTGAAAAGTCACAGATGTAAACAATGCGTTTCAAACAACTCCAGTTGCAGTCTGCTTTATCATCATCCTACTTCATGGTTAGCTATTATTAACCTCACTGTGTCTCTCTGATAAATTAAACTGCAGAAAGGTTATGTGTGTAAAGGTCAAAGAGAACACACAGGGCACGTCCTGGGGTGTCACACAGGGGTCTGCTGGGTTCTCCTGAATTCCTTTCGGTACTGTATCCATGCTATTTCAAGGTGAAAACAATCACGCCGTTTCCCACTCGGGTAGATGAGGTCTGGCGTCATCTAGATCAAAGCCGACTGCCCACAGGTCAGGTGGCCTCGGGGACGTCTTCTCCGGGTTCCACAACTTGTCCCCAAGAAGGTCAGAGGAGACAGAGCCCCCAGATGCGTCCCAGGGCCTGCTCCCAGCCTTGGCACTGGTTGTTTGTCTCTGTTTATCTATCGACAAAATAATCCATAGGTTTTCTGCGTGATAAAACCTTATTAATCTAGTCCCAATGTACGAACAGTTTTATCAAGGAAGAAATTCCAAACTAAGTCTTTTAAAAAACGTCTTAAAAAAAGACAAGCATATACGATTGGACTTGGAGAGAGGCGCAGTTAAATCCCCAAACAATCCCTGCAGAACGGATGACCAGCCACCCAGAGGCAGGAGCTGTGTCAACGGGACCCAGAGTCATTTCAGAGTCTCTTCCATGGCTATTCAGATTTCTTACTGCACTGAGATTCAGTTGCACAAAAAATAAAAAATAAAAAACATTCAAAACAACTGAGCAACTAGAGGTTGAGATCCTTTTGCCCAATGTAGATACTGGTCTGTTTCCTTGTGGGAAGCTGATTTACAAAATCCACGTTCATGGTGGAAGGACCACCATGATTTGCACATCATTCTGGATGACTCGAAGCCCTGAAAATACATAAATGACTTCTGAGATAAATGAGCAATGTCAAAACCCTGGGAGGTGGTTTCTAGCGCTGCTTCCGGAAGATCAGAAGCAGCCTTGTCTTTGTGAGTGGTTTCCCAGCCAGGCTGCTGGACCGGCAACACCAGCATAAGCATCTGACAGTCAGGACGGTCGGATGGAGGTCTCACTCACTCTGACTCTTTGATCTTCACCCCAAGCCCACTAACCATGCCTGGGAATGCACTCAGCTCCACAGTGAAACCCACACAGGCAGTGTGTGGGTCTAGAGCCCAGAGCCATTGGCCACAGAGCTAAAGAGCAAGTTCTTTGCCTCGACATCCATGAGTTACAGAATGAGCCTGCTCTGCCTCTGCCCCCCGTGAAGGAGGACAGCAGACAGCGCCCTCGCAGCTGTGGCTGCTAACCTCAAACCTTGCAAAACAGAATGGGCTCTTTCTATGTTGATGTTAATTAAAGTTCAACTCCTGAGAATTACATGAAACAATGGTTCCATAGGCCACAAACTATCATTACTTCCAAGTTTATAGAAAATTTTGCTTCCCATAATCCACATTAGTGAATTCTCTAAAACATGAGAAAATGTGGCCACCAGCTGCCCTTTGTTCCAGGCATGTGTCCCGGCTGCGGGAGTAAATACATGCTCTGAGTCAAAAGAAGATGATACACAGGATGTGAAGCAAATGAACAATTTAACTGTTTTCTATGGAACTTAATGTCATGAAAATGTGTGCCACTACACTTATGTTATTGTAATTGATTGGCATATTCTTTGGGACAAGATTTTTTCCCCCCTAAAAACAACAACAACTAAACAAAGACTGTATGCTACATCCAGTATAGTCCTTCCGTGCTGTAAATGAACATTCCTGAGGAAAAGGGAATCTTTCAGCTTAGCATCTTGCACACCAAGTTAAGCACAGGCAGAGGGAGACCGAAGACGAGGAAGGAGGAACTAGGACGGGACACAGTAGGGAGAGTGGAGGAGCGGCCTCCCTCTGGGCTGTGGAGCCCCCCGCGCCTGCTGGCCTCCTCCGCCTCCACAGCTGTCAGATCCCCCACTAACGCACCCCACTCCTCATCTGAAGCTCGCTTTTAATACTAAATTTTTCTTGAAACAAGTCCTCATGGTAAAAGGGGAAACCAGGCAATCAGTAGTTCTAGAAGCTTTGTACTGTTTTCCAGCGTCCTGTCTCAGGGACTTTCTCTGCGACCAGTGAAGACTAATCTGCAAAACCCCTCAGGGTCTTCAAGACAAAAACAGTTATTTTTCTAAACAAAGACACAAGTGGTCTTCGATAACCACTGGCCTTCTGTATCTGCAGTTTCTCCAACTATAGCTTCCAACAAGTGTAATTGCAAACAGGAAAAATATTTGCATCCGGGATGAATAAATGCATAATTCTTTCGTGTTATCATTCCCTAAACAGTATAGTATAAAAATCATTTGCACAGCATTACACTGTAGTTGGTATTATAAGGAATCTAGAGAGGGTTTTTATTTTTAACATTTCATTTTGAACCTGTTTCAGACTTAAAAAATTCCAAACGTAAGAAGCATGGCTGCTTGCCTTTCATCCAGCCCTCCAAATATTAGCACTTGTAAACACAGTACAAAGATCAAAGTCATCAAATTAGCACTGATAATTCCATGAGCAAATCTATATACTTTATTACAGACATTAATTTGTAATACTTTACAACTTTTAAAAAGGCTTTGAAAGCTTTCAAAATAAAAATTTTCGTATAAAAATTATTTCCTGAGAGAAATTGAGGGTGAATTATTTCTAAAGTTGTGACTATGCAACAGAAATATATATGCTTTTTGAAAAAAAGAATTTGGACCTGAAAACTAGATATTATCTCTCTCTTAGTACCCATAGTTAGCATTTAAAACACTTGAAACTAATTCAGACACAAATATACTTCTTTCTTAGAATTTTAAAATGGTCCTAATAATTTGTAATAATTCAACATTTTACTTAGATTTAATATTTTTCCACTTATTATGTTTTTACTATAAAGGGCACTCCTTTGATGTTATGGAAAAAGATATGTAGCTCTTTAACTGTTTATTTAGTTGTTACTTTGACACCATGGTAGGCTGAGGAGGTACAGATGGGCCGATCAGACGCCTGTCTCATGGAGACCTTGAGGTAAACACAAGTAGAAGATCGGATTTGATTGGGAAGAAACTGGCAGCCTTAATTTCGAAGCGCACTCCCCTGTGTTCTCCGGGGTGGCCCCGCTCTGGTGCTGGGCACGGAGCCTGGGCCTCTGCCTGCTAGGCGTGTTCTCTAAACCCGGTCACACCTCCTGCCTGGAGAGGAAGTGCAAGTGTGTTCACTGTCTTTCTCTTAAAAAAATGAAAAAAATAAATATCCTGTCTTTGTATCTGTTCAAAAAATAAGAACAAAAGATCCAGCTCTTCAGTGTTAGAATTTTCTTTATTTTTCTATATTGTCAAAGATAAAGAACAAGTTAAACTTTTAAGCCAACAGATCCTTAGCTGTTCCTGCAAAGCACAGTTGTGTCTGTGGTTTCTTAGCCCAAGCTCCATTTTCCTGTCGCACTCTACATGGTAGAGAGAGGGTGGCGTTCGTGGATCCGACTTCACAGGACAGTAACAGCCAAAAGCTGCAGAGCGTCTTTCATGCCGGGCGCGGTGGGTACCTGCAGAGTGACCCAGAACAGCGCAGAGTCCAGAGTCTTCCTTTCCCGGGGGTATCGTGCTCAGGTGGCCTTCCCAGGAGCAGCGAGCGTTCTCCAGGCACGAGAAGCCCCTTCGACACGTCTCCCAGGCCCTGGACTCTCCTGACAGATGCTCTGCCGTCTTCAGCCCTCCCTGCATGGCTGTCAGGGAAATTATCAGCAGGCCGGTCCTCAGCACGCAGCCAGGAGTGTTCCCTGGGAAGGGGACGGGGTGTGGCTGGGGTGCTGTCCAGCGTTTTCGCTGGGCTATCAGGAGTTTTGAAATCACATGGTGAAAAAGCCCCAAATCCAGCCGCGGTGGCCTGACTGAAGGTGATGAGCAGAGGCACCCCGACCTCGATCTCGCACGGTGGCAGCAGCCCCCTGCCCTGCTGTGGCCGTCAGAGTTCATGGCTCCTGTTTCCTGGGCCACCAGCTCGACGTAGACGTTAAGACCAGCTCTGGAAGCTGTCCCTGAGGGCTGAGGTCCGATACCACACGCCTACTTTCTGCGGTCTTTACCCTGTGAATAACCTGCTTCTGCTGCTCGAGCAGACGTGTCCCCTGCCGCAGTAAACGTGCAGAGCCAAGGCCTGCCGGGAGGGCCGAGCTCGCCCAGTCCCATCTTTAATCCTTGCTGCTACACTAGAAGATCTAAGCGGAAGGACTCCTTTAAATGGTTTGAACTAGTCAGCGTGAAAACCAAAAAACCCGTAGGACCTGAAGATAAAGGAGTTGCACGCTATTCTCCAGGTCGATCCCAGAATAATTGCTGATTTTTCAAAACTTAGCTGTTCTCTCAGTTCAGTTCCTTTCCATGACTAATTGGCTATTTCCCAAAGCACAGGAATTGCTCTAGCGCAGGGTCCTCCCGCGCGTGGGTTCCTCTTGGGGTGGCAGGGCCCCTCTCTCAGGACGGGCTTGAGCTCGGTGCCAGTGGCACAGATGGCTCCAGCGGAGGGCTCTGGCTTCACACTGCAGGGTCCAGTGCTGCAGCCCACTGCCGGGCGGCCCCCTGGCTGGGGAAGCCCTGGCTACGGGGCACTGGCGGAAGCCGGGACGTGGAGTGTGCTTGGTTCCAACACAGCGACAGGGCTGCGAGCGCGGTGTGACCATGTAACCGCTGCATTTGCCAGTGACAGTGGATCCACACAGTTCAAAGATCCTTCCGCCGAGGAAATAATAGGATTTGATTCCTTGATCTATAGACTGTGCTTGCTGTTCGTATGCCTTCGCAGGTGTCCAACACGACTCTGCTGCCTTGTCGGCGAGGAGTGTTACTCTCCTCTCGTTGCTGGGACAGAGTACTCAGTGACAAAGTCAAGGAGAAAAGTTTTGTTTGGCTCACAGTCCGCAGAAGTTTCGGTCCACAATCGGCTGGCTCCAGGGCAGGGTGACAGAGGGGCCCCAGTGCGCGGGGGGCAGGAGACAGCAGAAGCAACAAGGGACTTGACAGTGTCTTTCTGCCCCTTTTATTTTATTCTGAGTACTTAGGGCAGGCAGCGCCCACACCCTTAAACCTCGCGCCCTCAGGCCTCGTGCTGTCACGAGTCAGTCACACACTCTAGATCCACGCACACCTGAGACAGCCGGTGGGCACGACCCTGAGGTGCCCGCTTTCCCCGACCCCTGAGGAAACACGGCCGGGCTGTCTCCCTGGGAGCAGAGTGGCTGCCTGTCTGCGGTGCTCAGCAGAGGCCCGGGGCTGGAGGAAGCCCAACGCCAGAGGCTTCCGACGCCCCTTCCTCGGTGCTCTTCTCATGAGAAGGGAACTGCCGGCCTCTTCCCTGTGCCGAGGAGCTGCTGTCTGCTGCTTTGCACACGGGTGTCTCCCCGGGAGCAGCTTCCCTCCGCGGCCCGCGCCTTGGTGCAGCCTCTGGGCTGCACTGTGACTCCACCTTCCCCACCCTGGGCACTTCCCTGTGTGACCCTGACTTTCCCCGCATCCGGATCCGGGCATTTCTTTGAGCTCACATTTTTAAGAAACCTGAAGAAAAGTTTCTTTACTCTTTTAAGCCTTGTGAATATAATCTTTGTAACCCTTCCCCTCCTTTTTCCTTCCTTCCTCTTTGCCTTCCTCCTCCCTTTCTTCCCTCCCCTCTTCCTTCCTTCCTTTCTTTCTCCTTCTGAAACTTCAGCCCCACCCGTTCTGAGGATCCATTATGGGCTCGGCATGAAAAATGCACTTCAGTTCAAGCTTATGAAATCACACTGTATTTAGGATTCTTTTGATGTAGTTACCCATTAGGCTAAGGAAAGCTGTAGCAGACTTGCCCCTCATCTTATAAAAACATTTCACATGCAAGATTGTGTGTGCTTGAGATTATTTTCCTGCCTCTACAAGATCGATTTTTCATGAGCTATTGCATTTATCATAAATATTCTCCTCTAACTGTTCCTATATTCCACTTGCAGTACCAACGCAAGGGCTGTAGGCTCCAGTTAAAATCATGTTTGGGGTCTTCATCCTCTTAGACTTAGGATGTCTCTTATTGGTATATTAACCTGCGTGTTTTCAATACAAATGTGCATTGAAGCCTGTCACTGAAACTACAGCCCCAGGTGACTCATTTGTGTGCTGTTACTGAACACCCACTTCTGGTCTTCCTGGGATACTCAGGGCAGTGTGGTACTTTTTGCTCAGGTGCGAATCCTCAGCAGACTTCGCTGACAGCCTCACCTGGAAATTGTTTGGAAGGGTTTCGACCCTAGATCTATTTCACAGGGCCAAGCTTCAGGGTCTGCTTCAAGTTTTCAGTCCCTGAAACAATTCTGATAGGAGAGTAAATCTTAGAAACCTGAAACCCAATGAAGCTAAATGATCTCTCCAAGAACAAACCAAATCGGTGCCAGCCAGAAATGAGCTCGCTCCTGCCTGTGGTTTGAATGTTTATCTTCTCATCCCCAATTCCTGTGTTGAAACTTACCATGGTTAGGATATGTCTTTCAAATCTTTTGTATTAAAGGTTCGATTCCAGCTCATGGAGTGAGTGGGAGGGGTAGAGCCCAAAGGGCAGAAGTGAGGTCATTGGGGTGCCCCTTTCACCGGGTGCAGAACCCAGCCCTTCTGTGCTTCCCAGCAGCCATTGGCGAGCAGCTCCCTCGGCCATGTGCTGCTCCCTTGATGCTCTGTGTGCCACGGGTCTAAAAGCAACAGGGCCAACTGTCTTTGGATGGAAACAGTCAGAGCTGTGGGCCATAAGAACCCTTTCCTCCTTTTAAATTGATTATCTCAGGAATTTTGTTACAGTAATCCAGGGCTGATCACCACTGGGATGGTATTAGAAAGTGGGACCTTTGGAAGGTGAGTATGTCATCAATAGGATTAGGGCCCTTCTAAAACAGGTCCCCGGAGCTGGCTAGCCCCTTCTTCCATGCATGGACACAACAAGAAGAGAAAGAGCCCTTATCAGACAACAGATCTGTTAGCATCTTGATCTTGGAATTTCCAGTCTCCAGAACTGTCAGCCATAGGTTTATGCTCTTTATAAACACTCTCGCTAAGGTTTTTATTACAGCAGCCTGGGTGGACCAACACAATCTCCCTTCCGTTATGTGGTAATGGCTCCAGGGTCTCAAGGTCACAGAGAAACTGAGACTGGAAAGTCTTCCTCAGCCTTACACCCACTGGCATCATCATTCAGGAAGTAAGTGGCCCAGTAAACTTCATAGTACGAACCACTCACAAAAGTAGCTTCTGGGCTTTGGAATCGATTCCAGGACTGCGACACTCAGGAATACTGAACTGTGTTCCTCATTTTCATCTGAGTTGCTGCGTGAGCAAACGGAGGAGGACTGAAAGGTTAATCAATCAGTCCAACCTAGCAAACTGGGTCCTCCCACCTGAAGATCTATAACACCATCTGAAGCCCTGGGACACTTTGAAAGATGGGATTTTGGTGACTGTTAATGCATGCAGAACCGCAGGGAATCTTAATTGTTTATTTGATTAGATTTTTATGTTCAGCTCCATATCAGCAAATGCAGATACTCATGCACTTAATTAAAGATCACCACAGCAACCTGCCTCTGAAGCTTCTGGTACAGAAATTAATCTAAAGACAGAAGACAGAGCATAAATAAAGGAAATAAACACACCCGTGGTTTTCACATTTGTTTTCCTCTTGGTTGTTTACTTGCTGTTTATGGCAACCCTATAAAATCTTCTAATCACCCTTCTTCTCGAAAGGCTATGAAGAAAAACTAGCATAACAGTGATCACAGTTTCAAATTTCCTTGGATAAAGGTCCTAGATGTTCCCTCAGGGAGTGAAAACCTTCTATTTTATCCTCTGCAAAATTAGGGGAACAGACTCTCTTGGGAGTTACTACATCTTCAAGTGTTTCACGTTTATTCAGTTAGCATTTGTTCAGTCATTTATTTAGTTGATAAGAGTGTGCACGTGTCAGGCACCGGGCCGGGGAAGGGAAGTCTGACCCAAGTTGCCCCGTGGTTTAGGGTCCATTAGGTCCTAGAAGGCAGCGCACAGACTGCAACAGAGCAGGTTAGGATGATCGTTGCAGGGGCAATTGAGAGATATGGCGAGGGTTTAATTTTTAAGAACTTATCATAGCAAAAGGCATATTGCCACAACCAGTGATACAGCAGTGTTCAGAATGGAGGCCGCATTCTGAGTGCCGTTCATGCACTTATTTTTTTACTGTAACAAATTATTTTATTTAAATATTGACTATATGTGATGCTTACTGCTCATTGATCATATGTGCACTGAAATTTCTGCCCTTGAAAACATTACAGTGTGTCCTCGCCCCTGATTCACTGGGCCGGGCACTGTGTGACTCCTGTTCTTCTTCAAAGATAGAAAGACCATGAAAGGTCATGGGTTTGACCGATTCAAGACATCGAGGCAACAGGACTGCACAATTAAGGACCGCCATGACACAAGACTACCAGAACTGCTCAGAAAGTGGCAAGATAGACGGGATAAGTGTGTTTGAAGAGGGAGAAGATTTTGAGGAGAATTAATGGCAATAATAGTTTTTTAAAAATTTAAGCAAGGGTACTTCATGCCAGGCATAGGTTGTTTTTCCAGCTTCTAATCTGACTTTCTAATTTCTAAGGGAAACAAATGTTCAGTGCCACCTCTCCTCGGTATAATCATGGGTTCTTGGGGCCACAACACTGGGTCAGAGTCCCCGCTCTGCTTGCGACAGCAGCTGTGACCCGGGACACTCTGCACCCCCACGTCTCCATGCGAAGGGAGGATCATAACAGCGTGCCACGTGGTCAAGATGAGGGCTTTATTCTTGCCGAGCACTCAGCACAGACCCTGGCTCCCAGAGTGCACCGCTCTCTCGGTGCCCTCACAACCGCAGGGCAAACGCACCTCCCAACAACTATGTGACACGTTGGCTGGTAAGGGATTGCGTCTGCCCGGCCTGTGAGGCTGTGCTGACCGGACTCCAGCTGGCTCCAATTGTCACAGCATCCAAACCAGGTTGTCATCCCCACACGGACCAGGCCTGTGACGTCCCGGGGACCCTCAGAACGTCAGCACCGCGCGTGTCATGGCGCCTGGTTAGTACGGCCATCTCTCAGGATCCATGGAGACTGGCTGCAGGGCCCCCGTGGACACCAGGCAGGGGCTCGAGTCCCCGTGGAAGATGGTGTAACCTTCACATGTGACCTATCCCCATCATCCCATGCACTTTAAATCATCTTAAGATGACTTCTGGTACTTAGGGTAAGTCCTGTGCAAGTGGTTGCTATACTACATTGTTTAGGAAATAATGCTGAAGGAAAGGGCACAAATTTCGTGCAGATAAAATTATGTCAGGTCCAACCACAGAGCCCATGATTGTGGTTGGTGGAGCCGAAGGATGTGGCCTGCAGGGATTCAGAGGCTCTTGCGTGGGCAGATGCGAGGTGAGACACAGATCAGCTGGGTGGCTAGTCTTGGAACTGTTCTTTGGAATAAACGGTACCGGGAGGACTGTGCCGGTTATGAGTCCATGTCCAAAATCCCCAGGGGCCCAGGAGAGTGGCTGTCAGCCCTGGCCATAGAGGACCCCCCCGAGGAGTTAGAAGGAAGCCCGTGATGCCTCCCTCACCACGGGAGACGTGGGTCCGATCCACACGAAGGCCCAGACAGCCAACGGTCAGAGTGAGAGGCCTCGCGAGGAGCCTCAGTGACTGAGGCACAGCGTTCTCATCTCTAACTGGGGAATTCACTTTGCCGTCTGAAACATGCTCTCTCAGCTAAAAAATAAAAAATATAGAGTATACATCTACCTACAGCTTGTGATGAGAATTAAATAATAATGAGCTGCTTTTCACGTGGTTAATATTCAAGAAACACAGTTATGGTATTTTTACTATGACCTTGAATGTCAATATATTATGAGAAAAACAAGATCCTAAATTTATAACTTTTCCCATTCACTTTGAAAACAAATAAAATCAGTAACTGATCAGACTAGAATAAGAAGAGACAACTCAGGATCAAGCACATATCCCAACATGTCTGAGAAAGAATTACAACTGTAAAAGATTATACATCTATTAAATAATTACTGTGGTACTGGGGATTGAACTCAGGGCCTTGAACTTGCCAGGCAGGCATGGTGCCAGTGAGCTATACCCCTGGCTCCATTTATTTTTTAATTTAAAAAACATCACAGTAAAAGTCACACACACACTGCTATTAATCTCCTTCAAAACTCTCCTTTCACTCAAACCATTTGCCACTTGGTTATTTGTTCATCTATTTATCACACTAGTACCTGTTTGTGATCCATGATGGATATATTCACCAGGGGGATTTACTATGTATATGTATAAAATTTTAATCTTGTTTACTTCTCCATTCCTGCCGTCCCTATATCTCACGACCATCTCCAAAAAGTCTACCATCGATTGGATTTTTTTTTTTCCAGTACCGGGGATTGAACTTGGGCCCTGTGTGCCCGAGGTTGGTGCGGTGCCGCCTGATGTAAATCCCCATCCCTTACCGTCAACTGGAGTTCAAAGACAATACACGTTAGTTGAACACTTGGTAACTGCACAGTTCAGACCATGAGCAGAGCATACAGATGGCGTCTCCCTTTCAGCTTATTCTTTCGTGCTCTAAGCAGTCGGAGGCTTGCTGGTTGCAGCTGCAGGGAGGCAGGAGTTCAGAGCTCCCGCCGCCAGGGTGCGCGCGGGGAGCTGTCTGTGACGCGCAGGCCTTGTGGCCACGAGGAGCGGCTGGGCCAGGAGGCCCTGGGGCCGTCTTTGGTGTCACTGGAACGCCATGCGGCCGCGCTCCGGCCTGCTCGCTCCTGGGTGACAAGGAGGCTGCAGGAAAGTAACCCCGCCCGATGAGGACGCCTGGCTTCGCTCCGCAGGAAAAACCCAAAGGACTCTACTCTCTGGGGGGCTCTTGTGTGCGGCGCAGGATCCGGTTCCCGCTAAGTGCTTCCACCTGGACATCCCAGAGCTGAGTCCCATCCCGTTCCACTTACGGGCTCAAATCGTAAACACAAACATTGTGTACATCAGGCTGATTTGTGTGATCTGCTTTCCTGGCTTTCCCCGAGAAATTCCATCCCAAGCCCATTTAGAATGGGAGCAAGAAATCTGTTCTTTGGGTTGCTGTGAAAAGTATGCTCTTGATTTAAGAGATCCATATTCTCTGGAACCAGAGTGACCCCTGTTTGTGTGCACATCTCACGGCCATCGCATTTATGAGAAGAACGGGGCACTCACCGGTGAGGCCCACGCTGGCTTCCCACAGCCAGCTCTGCTTCTGAATATTGCTTCTTGAGCTTTATTAGATTTTCCATACCACTCGGTTAATAGCACATGGGAAGCTCACAACAAGATTCCATTGCCAGTTTATAGCTAATATGGTTTCCACACAGACATTCACAGTCCAAGGTTCAGCTCGGTGGCCCCGACTGTTACCTTAAACCACAGCACCAGCAAAAGGCTAGTGAATTTCTCACCCTTATTCATTACTGTGAGTGCATGATTTTAAATTTTCAAAATCTGTATGTCCCATTTAGCGTTTCAGAACTTTGCATTTGAAAAGGAACTTAAAGATGACTTCAGAAGACCAAATTATATTTAGTTTACAAATGAAAATCTGGAACTGAAATTGAAATGCTGTTGATTACCCATTGACAATGAAACCATCTCTCCTGTTGAGTGAGTAGTGACT
>PVIC010017805.1:0-32326 GCA_004025085.1 Thryonomys swinderianus
CTTCCTTCCTTCCTTCCTTCCTTCCTTCCTTCCTTCCTTCCTTCCTTCCTTCCTTTCCCTTTCCCTGAACTCACTATGTAGCCCAAGCTAGCCTCAAACTCTCAGCCATCCTCCTGTCTCTGCCTCCCAAGTGCTAGGATTACAGGCATGAACCACCACATCCAGCATTGTGATATGTGGTACCAGGGATTGAACTCAGGACCTTGCTCTTGTGAGGCAGCTAAATCCCTGGCCTATTTTTAGTTTTTCAATGCCTGGATATTCTATTTGATTCCTGTGTAATGCTCTCATGAGATAAATATGAAAAGATAGCATCCTAGGCCTATCATGCTTCTTTTTGTGGTCCCATGCTGCCTGTAGGGAAATGTGAAACTCTTGTTTTCCCTTCCAAGTATTTGGGCATTATTGTGTTACATGGGATAACTCACCTTGAATATATTTATGAGATGTTAAATATCGATCTATGTTAAAACAGAGGTAGGACAAATAATCATTATAGATCCTGATCATCTTTACGAAGCAATTTTACCTTCTTAGCTTACACACCTAATGTATGGAGATAGCTGGCTCAGGGGAGTTAGTTAGATTATATTAACTGTAGCTGGCTTATCACTGCTACTTTATTCTTCAATAAAGGCATATCCAAACAACATAGCTAGTGTTCCATATTATGTCCTCTGAGACGGTTGCTATATGAAACAGTTTTAAGTTTTTATTTTGGCTCTGAAAGAGAGGAATTCACAGTTGAAAATACAGTCTCCTACTCTATCTGGCAAGAGGAAGTTCTGGGACCATCAAAGGATACCTAGTGTCTCTGCTCCTGTCTTGGTCTCTCCTCTCTCCCTGTCCTTTCTTCCTCCCGCTTTCTCTATCTCTTTCCTATTCTTCTCTATTTCCTGTTCTCTTTCTCTGTTTTGTCCTATACATATATACCTCTGATAAAGTTTAATGTATAAATTAGGCACGATTAACAACAGTAATAATGAAATTGAGTAATTATACAGTTATTTTTTATTATGTGAACATGAATATAGCCTCTCATAATCCTGTTGTTTTTCATTTACAGGAGGCACTTTAAGGCATCTTTTTGGCATATCCAAATTTCTAATATCAGTACTCTTGCACTTTGGGATGTTTAAGTAACGATTTTTTTTTTTTTTTTTTTTGAGACAGAGCCTCACTTTGTAGTTCAGGCTGGCCCTGAGCTCACTATGTAGCCCAGGCAAGCCTCGAACTCAGCAATCCTCCTGCTTCTGCCTCCCGAGTGCTGGGATTACAGGCATGAGCCACCACACCTGGCACTGTGGTATGTGGTATTGATGGCTGGTGGGCATGAGTCACCACACCCAGCATTGTGTGTGCTTACCGGGATCGAACTCCGGGCGCTTGCCAGGCAGGCGCTGGAATCACTGAGCTAAATCTCCGGCCCTTAAGTAACGATTTTTAAACAAAAGCACTGCAATACTCGGTTAATCATTTGATAACTAAGATAGCTAAGTAAACAGGCAGGTAATGTATAGGGTATAAATACAGTGGACAAAGGGATGATTTGTATCCTGGGAGAAACAGAAAAAGTCTGTGAAATTCCATCGCTCTACTCAGAACAGTACCTAGTTTACAACTGGAGAGCTTTTATTTCTGGAATTTTCCATTTAAAAGTTTTAGACCATGGTTAACTGCTACAACTGTAAAGTAAAACTGCAGAAAAGGGGGGACTCCTATAGTGGCCAAGATGATAGCTTTAATGTTATTGTGCAATTTTTGTGTTCCACCCTGGATTTGCTCCCCAACAATGTATAAAATGAAATCCATATTCAATCATTTGTTAATACAGAGGATGTCAGAGAATTAATGTACCTTACAGTATGTTATTAGTAAAGATAACATAATTTTGAAGTCACACGGTTTCACTGTGTCCCTCCCAGGACATAAATCATTGTGTCTAATTCTGTGCAACTAAGTGCTATTATTTCCCTATTTCATAGATAAAAGGACTAAGCTGAAAGAGGTTAAGAATCTGTTAATAATAGTCAAGATGTGAAGGTCAATCTACTTGGATTCAAAAATCCATGCTCCTCTTAGCTAAGTTCTATACATGATGATTATATTTTAGTATTTTTAAAAGTTTTTAACCATGTACACTTACTATTAAAGAGAGACTAACATTTGCTTTTCTTGTTTATGCATGTCATAAAAGAAAAGAGATAGTTATTGATACTATTCTTTATATTTTTATTAAAGAATGTGTTGTTTCACTTTAAATTTATTTGTAATTTATAAATTATGTTAAGATATCAAGAAAAAGCATAGGTCTTTATTATGGAAACATGATATAAATATTATTTTCTGTACTAAGCAATATTTTACTTACTATATAAAGTGGTGCTAGCTGCAAGTTGATATTTTTCAGGTATTTAGCTTCTATTACAAAACATATCATACAATATAATCCTTATAACAAACTGGTGTTTTGATATTCTGCTTTCATAGTTTTATATACCTAATGTCTGTTATCTCAAAATCATGTTTGGTTTTTCTTTTCATTTTCTTTTAGCAAAAGAAACTTGTTTTAGAGATTCTGCTTAGAGGGAAAAATTTGACTTTTGTATGAAACAAAAAAAAATGTGCTGCGAGATTTGTAATAATCTCATGAAGCTGTGTCTTATACCTCTGTATCTGAGTCCCATTTTGAGAATGTGATATGCCATTTTAAAAGTAATTATTCACAAGTGATGGGTAAAGAAACTCACAGAAACATCCCTGCTTCAAACTAGTGAGTTTAATGCAAAACATGAATCACAGTAGAAGTCCATAGACGATCTGAAGAATAAGCAAGTATCTAACATAGCTGGGTAACTGTTGGGAGGTTTATAAATGTTGGCATATTGAAGAAGGCATTTTACTCTCATGTTTGAATTATCTTTTACCATCTAGTGGTATTCTTGATGACCTACTCATTTCTTTGAAGGGAACTTTTGTTTTTAGTTTTTGAAAGTGTTTTTGCAATTTTTTATAATACTTGGTGTTGTCTTTGCTTATTCATTGGGCTGAACTCCTCTCAAACCACTTTTGAAATCTGAAGATGTGCCTGACTTGTGGAAATAAGCTTTTGCTATGTATTTGATTTGTCCTGTTTTTCACTAAGTTGGATTTTGAGCCTGTTTGATGGAGATTCTTTATCTCTTAATAAAATTTTTAGACCTTGATTTGTGGACTCTTTGTTGTTATATAGTACTGTGGATCAAACTCAGGACCTTGTGTTCTAAATCCTGGGCCAAGAAATAGTTTTCGGGTAGTCCCCCCCACACACAGATACTAGGGATTGAACTCAGGACCTTGCAGTTATGAGGCAGGCATAGTGCAACTAAGCTAAACCTACAGTTCTTGATTTTTTGTTATTATTATTGTTGTTCTAAAGGTGCTTGTCAATTTTGTCTTTTAATCATTTTATTTTTAGTATTTCATTTTGTTTTTAATTTCTAAGAAAACAGACTCTTGATTGCTAACTCCTTTGTGTTACTATATTCTTTTTTGTTATTTTATTTTTAAGTTATATTTTGTTTAATTTTTTAAAGAGTGCAAACCAGAGAGGTCTTCAGGTTTTGTGAGTGGGTGAGTGTGCATGCATGCATGCATGTCCTTGTGTGCATGAGTTTCCGTTTATTTCTTGTTGTCTTAGGATGGATTGTTTCAGCTTCTTATGGGAAGAATGGTCTCTTCTTGTTTGAGAATATGGCCATACAAAGTTGAAGAGAGGTTTCCTTTGTATAGGCAGGTTTTGTTTCATTAAAAGACTTTGCTTTATGAGGATATTGTATGTTGGCGTTAGCTCAAGCAGTTACTTCCTCACCCTGGGCTTCTCTTCTATGAGGATCTTGTTAGAGGAGATGGGGAATGTCTATATGTCACATTTCACTCAGAGAACTTCTCCTTGATGCCTTTATAAAGAACCTTATAGTTTTTAATTTTCTCATTTGGTAAATGAAAGTAGACTATTTACTGTATGAATGGAATAAATAAATGTTTTGGATGATGCTTATGATGAGTTTGTGAGGTGTGCTGAGTAGTGTCTCTCCACCCCCAACTTCATGCCTATGCAGACCCTGAAAACATGAGTTTATTTAGAAAGAGGGTCTTTGTATATAAAACTCTTCAAATTGGGACCATTCTCTGTTAGAGTAGGGCCTAACCTATTGAACAGTCTTCTTATAAGGGAAGAAAATATAGACATATGGATGGAGAACACGAAGTGAAGGGACAGAGATTAGAGAGGGGTGAAGCTACAAGGAAAGATTGTGCAGGACTGCCAGCAATACCAAGCACAGAACAGGTTCTCTTGGAGCTTCCAGAAGGAACCAGCTGCCAGCACCTCTTCATTTCAGACTTCTAGTCTCCAACTCTGAGAGAAAAAGTTCTTGTTGGTTGAAGCTGCTTGGTGTCATAGCAGTTTGTTTCAGCAGCTCTAGTTAAAACCAGGGTGTGTAGCAAACAGATCTCAGTTGCCCTGCCAGGTTTGTGAAAAGTGTCTCTTGCTGTGGTTGTGCCTGCATTTGCAGACTGTTTACAAGAAGTTGAAAGGACAGAATTTAGACTAGAGGACTCACACTGGGAACAAGATTCCCAGACTTAGACTCTGGGAGTCTAAGGCTTATTGATTAGGGAAGGAGTAGGAATATTGATGGTAGAATGTGGTATAATATTGGTTTCCTTTCCCATACTGTTGTCTCAGCATTTATGATTCAAGGCCCACCAGCCCTCCCCATGGCATGATAAAGTGGACTAGGGTATTAAGACCAGAAGTTCCAGCTTTCAGGACATTATGAAACAGGGATCTGATTAATTAATCACTGCAGCTTACTGTCAGGATTGGTTGTTTTAAGCATTTGACTACACTTTTCCTGGCACACTGCATGAGACTATCTGTCTCCTCTATGAGGGCAGCCTTTCGGTCATGAGACTTTGACATGTGAACTCTTACCTCTCTTAAAAAGTAACAGCTTTAAAGCCTTTAATGGCCCAGGTCTTAGTCAGTGTAACCCTCTAACATACCCCAAGCCTCAGTTTCCCAGAGGTTCTGCCTGACTTACAAGCAGCCTCCTCAACTGTGTTGTCTGCATGAATGTGCCAGCCTGCTACTTCCTCCTCACATTTTTCTTCAACTACTGAAGCCTTGAGGCAAATGTCTGCCCTGAGCCATTGAGCTTCCTACTAGCAGTACATCAAAGAGAGTTTAGCAAGGGGAAAAAAAAAAACTAAACCTTTGGCCATTTTTCTTTTTAAAGAATGTTTCCATTTTTGTTGAACTTCACTGGGGAGAACTTGTAAAACTGAATTCCCTAAGTTCAGTCCCTGTTGAGATGAAAGTTTTGTAGGTAAGATATCAGTAGTTGAAAATTATGCCTGACTCTTAGTAATGGCCATTATTAAAATAAGTGTGGGCCCAGTCATGGTTTAAGTCACAGACAGCGTGTGGTTTTTCATGCTGTCTGTGAACTGCTTTCTTTAATGTGTTTCTAACTTTGTTCCATGGCCTGACCAGCACCAATTCCTTTTCTGCCTTCTCTTTACCTCTGGGAAGGTATTGTGTGTGAGATTTTACATTGTAGAAAGAAACTTGCCTCAGTATGACCCCTAACCTGTGCAGTAAATCCTCTGAAATTAATTTTGGTTCTTTCTGATCTGTGCTCCACATGACTCCCCCCAAGATTTCATTATTAGATTTTGACAGCCTTTTAAATTTGTAAGTGCCACAAATTTGTCACTAGAGATGAATGGGTAGAAAGAAAATTCCTTGCAGTAGAGGATATGGGTAAAATATTTCAAGTGACAGATCTGCATCAATAATGTTAATGTTTATGGGGTGATGAAAACCATATAAGTCTTAAGCCAGAATCTTGTTTCAGCCAAGTCCCAGAAATTTTGACCACAGAAGCCAAAGCACATTCCAACAAATGTTTTCTCAAGTCCTTTCCAACTGTCTGAAAGACAGTTGTCACTCTTGGATGCCTGAACTTTAAATTCTTCTTCTACTGTATCAGTTAAAAGCAGTGGAAATAGTGTTTAGTATTCCCAAGATGACTTTGGTCTTGCCTTATACTCCTAAATTGAAGAGCCAATTTGACAGTGTTATTTTGCTTCTATTTTTTCATGTTTATCCTTTGGCAATGTTTTTGAGAAATTTTGTATCATATTTTGGACTGACTTCTGGCTTTGTCTTCATGACAGGACTTTGCCTTTTCTAAACACCAAACAACCATTCCCGTGGCCAGGGGTGTCCTTGTCTCTCACTGACCAGTGTTGTTCCTCCATCTGAAGTCTTGTGACTTCAGTCTAGAAGAGCATCTGAAGTACATTCAGAAGAAACTTAGAAAAACACATAGCTGAAATTATCTTGATATGGTGCCAATTAGCATATTTACGCTATGTTTTAAGTAAAGAGGATAAAGAACATTAAATCATGACACTGTGATTTTTGCCTCTTTATCTGTGTAGCATTTGGTATTTTCCTTGAAAAACATAGAAACAAAAATTCATTGAAGTTGTTGTAAGGTTTCTCTGAGAAGTTGAGTTGTTTCAGAGAAGAAAAAATTAATTTAAAACATGATAAAAACTTATTATTCCCCCTCTCCTGCTCCAAGTCTATACGGAAGGTCAACAAACCTATCATTTCTGTACCACAGTAACTGGAATTGATAATGTGATAACATAAAAAAACGTAGTGATTTTAAAGTGGAAATTGCTTATAATAGAACACTGTTAATGTTAGAAGTTGAGAGAAGGGAGGGTTCTTAAAATGGATCATTATAATGGAGTGGCCTAAGTCAATAATTATATACATATACATATATACATACATACATATGTATATATAAATGCCCATGAAGTACTTAATATGAATGGTATGGAATTTTTTTCTTCATTTTTATAATCGATGGCAGTAAGTTAGCAAAATATTATTTTACTTGAATAGTAGATTTTACTGTGTTCATTTTCACTTATTTCTTAAGGTTAAAGCAACCTAGCTGCTTGAATTCACGTTTTTACTATCTTCAAGTCCAGCCGTTATTTACCTGAAGAAAATGAAAATTCAAAAATTAAGTGACATCTAACATTAGTGTTTCTATTATAACTACAAAAATATTCTTTTAACTTATTTTTATATTGTTTTTCAGTACATCAGTAGAGTCCAGACTTTTGGTTTCATGGGCTCATAAAATTATTTTTCTTTTTTTTTTAGTCTTTATTGGTACATTGTATATACACATCATGAGCACACTCACTATTGAGCATTTGTACCAGTATATGACACAATCTGTAATTTAAGCTGCCCTTGAGTTTAAGGAGTGATATTAAAGTGATAGAAGATAATGTGTGACTTCCATTGTGGATGCTTTTATTTTCTTGGATTGGCCACTGTGAGGGAAGCCAGCTTCTGTATCATGAGCTGTCCTGTGGAGTGACCCATATGGAGAGGGACAGAGGCCAGCAGCATCTGAGGGCCTCAACCTTCTGCCAATAGTGATATGAGTGGGATGTCTTGGACAAGGACTGTTCAGTCTGCCCAGGTCTTCAAATGACTGAGGACCCAGCTAGGCTGTTGCTGAAACTGTATGAGATAATAAACATGTAAGCCACCAACTTTGGGATAATTTGTTATACAGCATTTAATAACAAATATGGTAGGGTAATAGAGCTGAAGTATCTGAAGTTTTTCCTTGATGTAGACCAAGAAAAGAGAAAGGACTATCAAGACCAAAATTATAAGAATGTCATAACTGTATACTAAAGAACAGTGTTTAAATGGAAAACATTTAGCTTGGTGAAAAACATATTACATTGGGCAGGAGATTTAGCTCAGTGGTTCTGGTGCCTGCCTCGCAAGCGCAAGGTCCTGAGTTCGATCCCTGGTAACCACATACAATGCTGGGCATGGTGACTCACACCCACCAGCAATCAATACCACATACCACAGTACTGGGCCTGGTGGCTCACACCTGTAATCCCAGCACTCAGGAGGCAGAGATAGGAGGATTGCTGAGTTCCAGGCTTGCCTGGGCTACATAGTGAGCTCAGGACCAGCCTGAACTACAAAGCGAAAGCCTGTCTAAAAAAAAAAAAAAAAAAAATGTGTTACATTGCTTTTATTTTATATGTTGCTGTTGACTTCAGAACTGTATGGGACTATATCATGTATTTCAATTAATAATTTTCAACTCCCCCCCCCACTTTTTTTCCTTAGATGTTTGCTGGATAAAGGAAAATGCCGTCTTTTGAGTTGTGGCTGTATAAAACCAAACTGGGGAAACTCAAGTTGTATTTCTTGTTTATAGTAAGAAGTACAATAACACATACAGTTACTTTAATGTTGCTATCCAACTTCTCTGTGCTTAGATTTTCTCATCTGTGGATTGAATAGTATAATATGCTCTCTATAAGCCTTTCTGACCCTAAAAATTTAAGATTATAGAAGAAGACCCTTGGACATCATTCTTTGCTCCTGAACCTCTTGCCAACAAAAGGGTAGTGATAATCACAATAATCTTTACCTTTTCCATTTAAAAAAATAGAATTCTTTAAAATGAAATTGGAAGTCTTGTAAAGACAATTACCAGAAGGAGTAGGAGGGGAACTTGGTTGAAGGACCATCCTGCTTTCCTCTTAACTCAGCTATGTGGATATTTGCATCCTGACCTCTCTATCTACTGGTCCTCCATTGTCTCCACTATGATGAGACCAACCAGTAATGGAAATGTGCCAAAGCAGTCAAGTTCCCTTTGAGAAAGAAGTGCCCCTGTCATTCGTAGTTGAGCTGATTAGGTGGTAAATCATATTTTTAATATGTCAAATGAAATGATGCAATTTATCCTTGATGAAAGAAGGATAGAAAAATTGGAAGGAGAGGAGATAGGAAAAAGCAGATTATAGTTTTATAATGGGAAAGACTAGGGCCCTATCAAAGCAAGTTGACAGGTAGTTTCTTTAGAAATCACTTGTCTTTTTCTCCCTGAGATTGTACACTGTCAACTCTTACATAAGGTTTGTAATAAGGACAGTGTGATACAGAGTTTTCAAAGTATCTGTTTCCTCAAAACAATTGTAGTCATGGTAACCTTTATGAATGGCTAGAAAATGCTGCCTTATAAATAAAATGTGTTATTAAAATCTTTTCTTAAAATATTAGGTAAAATCAGTGGGTTTTCTTTGTGAGGGTATGGAGTTTGACCTACTAGGGCAATGATGCTGCTTTACTTAGGAGAAACAGCATCGGTCATTTTTGAAATCTTTGACTCCAGAGGTAAATCATTTAGATTTGGCTATACTCTACCAATGACTGTGGTAATTTACTTAACTGTACCTCAGTTTCCTCTCCTGTAAAGTGCAGAAAATGATATTTAATACACTACAAAGTTGTGAGAGTGGACTAAGTATTATAAAAATTCCAAATAACTACTAGCAACCAATATAAATGTTTTCTGACATTATTACAAAAAATGAATTATCTTGTATAAGAACTTTGAAGGATTTCATGACTTTATATAAATTCTCTGTAACACTTTGTATTTTGTCCTTCATGTGAAACACAGCTGAGCAAAATTAAGGACACTGACCTGGACATTAAGCCCTGAGGTAGACATTTACTTATTAAGTATATGTCATTAAAGATTAAGCACTTTGTCCCATGAAAATTATTGGATGCAAACAGGAATAATTTGGCAGCAATCCTTATAAGACAGTGGGTGGTTATTGCCTCTTCCCTTTTGCAGATAAATTTCAGAATTTTTTGCATAATAGCACCTGCAAAAGAGTTGTACTCTTTATTCCTACTTGCAGTTAGGCATGTTTCTACTTCTTTCCCTTGATGTCTGGGTCCTCTGTGTACGAAACCTTTCCTCCCTCCCAAACTTTTAGTATTTATTATGTTCCTTCCACCTGCATGTTAGACTGTTCATCCTTTAAATGCTTCTCTATAGATCTGTCTCCTGAAGCCCAACTGCCATGTATCTTCCTGCCCGCCAATCTTACAATGCAGAAGTGTGGTAGGCCTCTAAGTTCCTTTCATGCTTAACATGTCTAGAAAAGCGCTCCCAAGCTTTCTTCTCTACCCACTCTCAACTTAAAAGTAGTAATTATTTTGTCTCCATGCTTCCCCATTCTACTAGTGGCATCACCATTCACCTATAGTTATCTACAAACCTCATTAAACACTTCTTTTTATTTAAAACACTAGACCATGCTCAGATCTTCTTGGAGGCCATGCATAGCTCCTTGCCGCATGATCTTCTCCAACCTGACTGCTTACTTATCAAGACGTTAGGTGTCTTACCTTTACCTTACAAGATAACCTTGTCACAGGAATGGGATCTCACCTTGCTACATCTGCTTAGGAGTAGCATGGCAGGTATTGCCCTGGGGAAGGGGATTATCTAAGGTTATCATCACCTATGAGATGGCAGGTATGTATTTCCCTAGGGTTAACTTGGGAGCTGACAAGTGAAGACTTTGTAGTATTTCTGTGTGTTTTGATTCCAGATCTTCCAATTCTTTTGTGGTTCTTTTTTTTTAAATTGCATGAAAAGATGCTACACAAATGACAAAAGCTTAAATTTTATTGAATTCCCAGGAAAAAGTCCAAAGTTCTCCGAAATAAAAGAATCAGTTTATTCCGACTAGAGGGTCAGCTAACAGGAACTCTTTTTTGAGAAGTCATTTGCATGAGTATTTAGCCACTTGAAGTGAGCAGATGGGACTGTGGCCACGGACAGTCTTAAAAGGTTATGTTAGGGCATCTTAGGTTTTATTTTAAAGTTTCATCTTCTCAGTTTGCCATTGACTAGACCTATTAAAAATGTTTTTCTATAATATGAATTTAGGTTATGCCACTGTAATATTCCCTTAACAATTCCAAGTCATGTCACTTCAATCATTTGTTACGTTTTGGCAACTATTTTTCATAAACTGAATTCTTAATTTCAACAAGAAGAAACTAAAAGCTGAACTGCTAGAAACATTCCTCTTGTTGTTCCTTCCATGTACCAAGAATCATGAAGGAAAGTCTATGTGGCCAGCACATACACAAAGAAATTCCCAATTAAACCAGTACTCAGAGAATGCAAATTAAAACAGCAATAGGATTGAGTGCTTCCTGTCCCATGATTTAGTGGTGAGCAAAATGTATTTGATTACTGCACGACAGTGTGTGCTAGATGATGATACTTGGATGACAGTAAAGCAGAAAGTGAAGATGAGTGGGGTGGGAGCCCGAGTTTTGGAACCCGATCTTCACTCTCAGCGTACAGGGGCCAGGAATGGAGGAACAGTACCAACTACATGGAGCACCTTGGTTCTGTTGCCACTGTTGCTTTTGCCTGGACTTACAAATCGAAGGGAGCCTTAGCTTCCTGTGTTAAGCTGTCACTGTGGAAACACAGTGACACTACATGAGTCCGGTGTTGACAATTATAGCCTCAGGTCAGGTCTAATTGGGAAAATTGAACTGTCTCTCTGTAGTGATAATGGATAGGGTAGAAGCCTGTTTGGACATAGACCTGAAGAAAAAGTGTATTTTTGGAACTTATCTGGAAATGTTAATGTAGAGCCTTATTTCTACACTTTGAAAAAGGAACTTTAAAAAACTTTGTACTAACTTCTTTTTTTCTATCTCTGTCCCCTTGAGTAAACATTTTAAATATTGGACCATCAAGCTTTCTATATACAAAGAGGGCATGTACCTATAGTTTTGGATCCGATTTTCTATACACTGTTTTGCTTTGTTAGAAGGACAAATTCTCTCTTTTGTGGTTGAATCTTTACACCTTAAATTTTTCTAAGCCATAGAACTCTAAAAATAGAAATTTTACAGTAGAAATGTCAACTTCTTTGTGTTATATCAGGTTAAAAATGTGTCGCTAATTGGTATGGATTGGTTTGTACCAATGTCATGGGCCAGGATTATGTTTTATCCCAGTGAACACAGCTGAGACAAATAAGTGTGATCTGCTTTGGCTATGTGAATATTTTCCTTGTTTATGATAAATTAGATAGTAGAAATCCTGGTTTGGAAAAATATGTGGGCGTGGCAGACATTTCGCATTTGTGATTTTCTCCGTCAGGATTGCCCACCTCCACTACCTAGACCTGTGTCCACTAGGGGCCACAAGAGCACCTACTGGAAAACAAAATGAAAAACTGAAACGATTAAAATTTAAACATTGGACTGTTATATGTAAAGACTCATTTTTTATTTCCATGACTTATAAAGAATTCAAACATTTTGTTTCAATTTTAATTCTCATGGCAAACTTTTTAAACAAATAATATCTTTCATAATTAAGGAATGAGACCAAACTAGCTCCTAACTCCAACCTTGTGCCATCTACATGCTGTTTTAAAACTGAGTTTTCATGTGGTCTACTGAAACTATGCTGAGAATGATTCTGGCTTTGAAAATTACTTAATATAGAAAAGAATTACCTTTTAGAGTCTGGAAGTGAGACATTTGGGGACGACATCACCTGTCAGATTCCAGTGGACAAAACTCACAAGTGTGTTCCATATTTTAGACTCCAGGAACTTGCTTGAGTGTTACAAAACCCAAGAGAGAGGTAGTTAAGGGGATCACCATTTGTTTCTAAAATAATTATCTGATTTAAAAGTTTAGAAATTTAAGTTAGGGTTTTGTTTATTTAAGGTTTTTTAGGTATAATCTACAGACAAAAATCCAATGATTTTAAGTGAGAACCTTTGATCATCTTTCCCTTTTAATTGGAGCATTTATTTCCCTAACATTTAATGTAAGTGTTAATATTGTTGACTAAAAGTCTGCAGTTCTGTTACTTGCTTTCTGTTTGTCTCATCTGCCTTTTGGGCTGTATTTGTCTTTTCTGACCTATCATGGACAGAAAACACAAGAAGTTTTCCATTTCTATTTTAATTTTAGCGCTGCGTCAGCTCTATTTCCTTGCATTTTTTCCTAGTGATAATTCTGGGGTTCCTAATATATATTCCTACCTTTTCTCAGTTTCAGCAATTATTAAAACATCTTACCACCTTCCTTTGTGCTACCTTTTTACATATAGAAGTGTCAATACACAAATAATGCTAAAACACCGTGTTATAATTTTGGCTTTAAATTGTAATAATGTGTTTGAAGTAAAATTAGAATACATACAACCAACTTTATATTTACACATTTATTTTCCATCTGGTGTCAATTTTCTTCAGTCTGAAAAATTCTCTTTAACTTTTTTTTTTTTTTTTTTTGAGACAGGGTCTCTCTTTGTAGTTCAGGCTGGCCCTGAGCTCACTATGTATCCCAGGCAAGCGTCGAACTCAGCAATCCTCCTGTCTCTGCCTCCTGAGTGCTGGGATTACAGGTGTGAGCCACCATGCCCGGCACTGTGGTATGTGGTGTTCATTGTTGGTGAGCGTGAGTCTCCATGCCCAGCATTATATGTGGTTACCAGGGATCGAACTCAGGACCTTGCGCTTGTGAGGCAAGCACCAGAACCACTGAGCTAACCCTCCGGCCCTCTTTAACATTTTTTGTAGGGCAGGTCTACTGGCAGTGAGTTCTCATTTATCTGAAAATGCCTTTAGCTTTCCTTTATCTTTGAAAAAATTTGAGGTTGACTTTTTTTTTTTAATTCAGCACTTTCATTGTCCCATGGCCTCTGTTCCTGATAAGGACTTAGTCATTATTCATTTTGTTGTTCCTCCATATACTATATCATGTGTTCTTTCTTTCTGGTGGGTTCCACAATCTTCTTCTCTTTATCTTTGATTTCCAGCAGTTTCATTTTAATATTCCTTGAGGTGGCTTTCTTTTCTATTTCTTTCCTGAGGTTCACTAAGCTTCTTGAATCTATGTGTAGTATTTTTCAAAAATTTCAGAACGTTTTCACTATAACTTCTTCATATATTTACCAGCCCCTCAGATTTTTCTGTAAAGTTGGTTTGAATAATCAATTTGTATAACATGGTTTTAGTCATGCATACTGATGCCTTGAATGGTTTTAGCAATTGAGGAATATTCTGCACACCTTTCTTTTGCTTTATAAGAGAAGATTTCGCCAAGAGAACCTCTTCTATGGACGCCCCCCCTTAATTATGACCGCTGAGCATTCTGGTTTTTTCTTTTTCCTCCCTCTCTCTTCTCTGTTCTCTTTCTTTACTTTTCCTTTTTCTTCCTCCTGTCTCCCTCCCTCCCTCCTCTTTCTCTCTCTCTCCTTTATTTCTTGTCTCATGTCTCCCTCTCCCTCTACTACTTTCTTTCCTTCTTTCTTATAGTGCTAGGGTTTAAACCCAGAACCTTTGCACTAAGCCCAGGGCCAATCCTCCTGCCTCAACCTCCTAGTCTGCTGGGTTTATAGATATGTACCTACCATACATGATTTAAATGGCCATATTTTAGTATAGATTTCTAGTTCTGGGAGAGTTTCTTCAATGCTGAAAGACCAGTGCCATTTGTACCTCCAAGTCCTTTAAGTACAATATGTTTCACAGTAGTTTACTCACTTAAAAAATAAAAAAATGTTGCCGGGCATGGTGGCTCACACCTGTAATCCCAGCACTCGGGAGGCAGAGACAAGGAGGATTGCTGAGTTCCAGGCTTGCCTGGGCTACATAGTGAGCTGAGGGCCAGCCTGAACTACAAAGAGAGACCCTGTCTCAAAAAAAAAAAAAAAATGTCTGCTAATGTTCCAAGTATATGGGGTTTTTTGGGGGGAGGTGAGGGCAGTACCAGGGATCGAACTTGAACCGTTGTACTTGCAAGGTAGGCACAGTACCACTGCACCAAATCCCAGCCCATAAAGTTTTTTGTTGTTGTTTTCATTTGAATTTATGAAGAAAATCTTTTTCAAACTTTGCTTTTAAGATTAGTTGTCCTGTTGCATATGCGATCAGTAGAGTTAGAGCCCAGGTTTTTAAATAACTAAATTATTTTTATGGTGCTGAACTCTGTTCTCATTGTAAAGAGCATGCATAAAGACTCCTTGTATTCTGGATTTGAAGAACTGCAGAAGTTGTGGCTTTTACACACATTATTCTGTTTTCTCAAATGTTTCCCATTCTCCTGTCAGTTCTATCTATCATGGGTCATTCACACACTCTCCTAGATGACTTTTAAATTGTCATGTGTCAGTCAAAGAAAAGCAGATGCAAAATGAGGGACTAAACTTTTATTTAAAATTAGGTAGGTTTTCTGTATAGTGTTGAGCTGAAATTTGTGTTTTGGCAACAGGAAGTAACATGAAAGGATGTGAGTTAGAATGTTGAGTAAAATAATAATTTCATATTTCATCAGAAATCCTGAGGAACATGGTTAAGTTTAATATGGCAAATAGCTATAGTGAAATTTTGTTGTTGAAGAAGCTGTACGCCATAGAGAGTGCTACATCTGGAAGGGCTTTCTTTTTAAATAACAATTGTAAGATAATTTTAGTGCTTCAGAACAAAATAAAACACAGCAGTTTGATGAGCAGTTCTTCAGAAGTTTATGGTAGAGTAATAATAAAAATGTGGATTCTGACCTCAAAAAAGCTGACTAGCATAAATGACCATTTATGTTTCTTTTTTAAAATCTCATAAATTTTGTGTAAAACTATAATCGCCGAAATATGTCCTTGAATTCTAAAAGCTGTTTATATAATTCAAATAATTGCCCCCACAATTCATAGCTTAATAACTTCTTTTTAAAAAATGATCAGTCCCTTTTTCCTGGCATGTAGTGGTTGGGAATTATTTTAGCACAGCAAATCCTGGGCCTCTATCCTCTTGTACAGTGACTGCTCATAGGGCACCGTGTCACCTCTCAGCTTTCAGCAGTTCGAAATGGAGCTCGTTGAAGACTGGAATCTATATGATTTTCCTATACTCTGAACACCTCGCACAACTATTGCAGTGTCTTGTATGTAATAGTTGCTTAGAAAATGTTTTTAGAATGGCTAAGTGAATGCTTGTGCTTTAATGCCAAAGACATTTTTTTTGGCACAGTATGGAACTTTAAAAACATTTCCCTCCACGAATATATAAGAGTTTTACTTTTAAAAGTACTATTAACCCTTTAGAACTATCCTGGGTTAAAAAAAAAAAGTTGGGGAAGAATGTATGTGAACTCCATGGTTATAGTCAATAATAGTGCTGTGGAAATTTCTTACATAGATAGCAATTAGAAATTAAATTATAACTCAATATATTATCTTGAAAGTATTTTAGATAAAGTAGCTGATATACTGTATGCTTTTTAACATCCTTTATAACACTTCAATGTATGGCAATTCTATTTATTTATATGAATTTTCTGGGCTAGGAATTTAGTTCAGTGGTTCTGGTGCCTGCTTCTTTTTTTTTTTTTTTTTTTTTTTTTTTTTTTTTTTTTTTTTTTTTTTTTTTTTTTTTTGCTTTTTGAGACAGGGTCTCGCTTTGTAGTTCAGGCTGGCCCTGAGCTCACTATGGTGCCCAGGCAAGCCGCCGCGAACTCAGCAATCCTCCTGTCTCTGCCTCCCGAGTGCTGGGGTGACAGGCGTGAGCCACCACGTCCGACACTGTGGTATGCGGCGTTGATTGTTGGTGGGCGTGTCTCCACACCCAACATTGTATGTGGTTACCGGGGATCAAACTCAGGACCTTGCGCTTGCGAGGCAGGCGGCGGAACCACTGAGCTAACCCTCTGGCCCCTGGTGCCTGCTTCTTAAATGCAAGGTCCCAAGTTTGATCCCTGGTACCATCAAAAAAAAAAGAATTCCACTTATGTATGAATTTTTTGGGTGAATTTTTACACACACACACACACGTGCACATGTACCTCTTGCTATTTCCTTAAAATTAATTCTTATATATATATGTAGATATTATACAAAATCATATCTATATATTTTATAGATAGTTCTGCAGATTCAATTAGGTGATTATTATAAAGCCTTGGGATAAGGCTAACAAAATTTCAAGGACTTTTGGTAGCATGATTTATTGTTTTTGTTGCTTCTGTCTTCCTGCTAGTGAAAGTGACTTTCAGTTAGAAAAGTATCCAAGATCCCAAGTCAGAGTGTCTTGAACAATACAGATGTCTGCAGCTCATTTTTGAATAATAATAAGCCAAAAAGGCCAGAAGAGAAGCAAGTGTAGTGCTGGCTAATCCCAAAGCTCAGGTGTTAGGGCACACAGTCTGTCACTGTGTCTGGTGGCCATCCAGTGAGTTAGCTTTGCCTCACCTAGGTTCATTTTAGATCTAAGGAAGAGAAGTCTGAGAATGTGCATTTCTTCTGGCTCTTCCTTCATTCCTGGAGATCTACTTTCTTACTTTCTATTTTTTTTTTCCCTGCCCCTTTTCACTAACTTGTTTTCCAGATGTCTCATTTCCAGGTCCTGGGAAGACAGTATTTTGCTGCTGTCATTTTTTTTCTTCTGTTGTTCATTTTTGAAGGTGTTAAGCTTTTATCTACAAGAACATCCTTAACAAACACCTGGAATCTGTCATTTTTATTAAATTTTTCGTATTTGTGAAACTTTTTAGAAAATGAAGCTTAAAGTCTTAGAATTACCTCCTTGTATTTAAATTGTCTCAAGTTATGTGAAAGATTACTAAATTAGACTTAATTTTTTCTGAACTTTGCCTCTATTAACTCTTTTAACCTAAATCTAGTAGTTGAGCTTGCTTTGAGAGGTCTTACTGTATTATTCTTTTTTCTTCTAAGCTTAAATGATTCGTTTTAAGGGCTCCTTGTGTTAAGTTAACATATTAAAATGGCTGAAAATTTTATAATCAGGAATGTCCTTTCTGGAATACACAGTTTATAACTAAAACTAATTTGAATCAGTGTGTATCCAGTAAATGTTGCACTTCTCACATAGTTTACTTCCTGACTGTAAAACTCACCATTAATCAGTGATTCAATTGGCTATATAATGTTTCAGAATATCAGTTGATATATCCTCAAAGTGTATACCTATCCCTGGCTAATTTGTTATCTTCTCATATGTTAATCTTAGTGGTCTATATGACTTCTTGTGTTGCTTGTTCTATATTTTAGGGATGGGAAATATAGTGTATGTGGTCCATTCTGTTTCTTTCTTGATTTATTATGCTGATGCCAAGTTAGTAAATTAATTTTATGACCCAGTAATTGACCCAACCCTCAGTTTGAAAGCCAGTGGTTTGAATCATTCCATATCTTCTTGTGAATGTGGTGCAGCTTCTGCAAAGAATGCAGCTGTACAAAAGTGGGGAGGATCCAAGAAACAGAGGCTTCTGTTTGGCAGGCGGAAAAGGAGTGGGAGGTTAGAGGCAGGAGAGACAACCAAGTTGTCTTCAACAGGATGGTAGCTTATTTGTTTAGCTGTCCTCAACTTCTGGGGGGTTTGAATTCTATAGTTTTCCCTTATTTTAATAGCTTCAATATTTACTCTCTTTTTCCAACTTGTTATGACCAAGCTTTGCCTTTTCCTCAGCTATATTTTCTTATTGCTATTACTATGCCTGTCTTTACATGGCCCTTCTGTTGTTTTAAATGTCTTCCTTTCATCCTTCTGCCTCCATTTAGAAAAGACTCTACCTTTGTAAAAGCTATAGTTCAGAAGTAATCAAGTTTCTGGTGAAGTTTGAGGCTTTACTTTATGGTCTTTTTCCGTGATTATGTTTATTTGTTAAATATTACCATCCAAGGTTGATGTTTTGTTTTGTTTTGTTTTGTTTTGTTTTGTTTTGTTTTGTTTTGTTTTGTTTTGTTTTGTTTTGTTTTGAGACAGGGTTTCGCCTTGTAGTTCAGGCTGGCCCTCAGCTCACTATGTAGCCCAGGCAAGCCTGGAACTCAGCAATCCTCCTGCCTCTGCCTCCCAAGTCCTGGGATTACAGGCGTGAGCCACCATGCCTGCCCAGCACTGTGGTATGTGGTATTGATTGCTGGTGGGCGTGAGTCACCACGCCCAGCATTGTATGTAGTTACCGGAATTGAACTCAGGGCCTTGTGCTTGCTAGGTAGGTGCTGGAACCACTGAGCTAAATCTTCAGCCCCACCAGCCGAAGTTTTTAACTATGGCTTGGATGATCACCAACTGAGTTACCCTGAAATGTAGTAGTTACGTACTCTCTTGGTCTTCCAGAGCAAACACTTATGTTACTAAATGATAACTGTGTAATCAGAATATCTGAGGACTCTACTGTGCCATTTCCCTTGTTTCCTTAGAACATATAGAGAAATTTGCTGACCTCGGTTCCTAACGGAATAAGATGTAGAAAATCATTAATTGTGGAAATATGACTAAAATTGAGTATATTCATTGCAATATCCTACCTTCAGTTAGCAAAGCTTACTTTGAAATAGTACATTCCATAACTGTAAGATGCACAATTTTCTCATCTTTTAACATCCCTGAGATCAAGATGTATCTTACAATTAGTGGTCTCCTATAATTGCTGTCGACCTCATGGGTTAGTGAACTTTCTGTGTGAACTTGCTGTTAATCCTAGGGGTATGGCTGCTTCCTTTTATAACTTAATGTTTTCTAAGAGCATCCGATGTAATGAGGATAACACTACAAGGCAGTGCATGAAGAATAGAGACCAGTGTAGTGTCGCTTAAAACATGGTCCAGCAGCCATAACAGCACATGGGGACTTGTTAGAATTCACATTCTCAGGCCCAACCCCAGACATAGGAATCAAAACCATGGGCACATTTTAACAATCCTAAAAGTGATTTTAAAGTAGGTTAAAGTTTAAGAATTTCTACTTGAGGCAGAATTTCAAACAAGGGAAAAATACTGGTATTCAAGTCAAATGTAGGAGTAGCTTAGAGTTTAAGAAAACAGATTCTTTAAGTTCAGTTCAATTACATCTGCTATAGCATGTTTAAGAGAAACGAAGAAATTTACCATGGTGTGTGTTAGCCAACTTGGGGTAGTGTAGGAAGAATAATGGAATAGTTCAAACACTGCATCTCCTTCTCTTTGGGTTGATACTTATCTTCGTGTTTTCAGCATGATGTATCCCAGACTTTACTCAAGGCAACACTAGACAGTGTTGTAGAAGAATGCGTCAGCTTTGTAGGAGTGGATATTAACATCTGTTCCGAGGTTTTGTTAAGGTAAGACAAGAAATTTGTGACTACAGATCACAGAATCTTAAGTAACTGACTGTTGTTCAAACGCTGCCAGAACAAGGGACATGTGAGTAGAAAGAAAATCACAAGTGTAGAAAACCTATGGGTTTATAACTGGTATGCACAATCATTTAGAAAGGAAGACATCATTTAGGGAAAGAATTGTAACATTCCACATGATCATTTTTAGTGTTGCAAATCTAAAAGAGCATATGGTAACCCTTGAGGACATTAGTGTTGCTAATAGAATTTAAATAAGGTTAACATGAAAAAGAGTTGTTTCCCACCACATGAGAGTATGTGTTTTTCACTAGTTCAGTGTCTTGTATCTGTCTGTCAAAGCCAGCTGTAACAAAAAACGTAAATAGTGAAAATTCAAGGTATGTTTATCACAATTTTACTGTGATTTTACAAATCACCTCTCGAAATTTCCATCATACAATTGCACCTTATATATAATACTTTTTTCCCCCTGCAGTTATAGGAAAGCTGCTTTTTCTATGTTCATAATCTTAGCGGTATTACACAAGTCTTTTGATATAGCATGAAATTCCCTGATCTGGACCTTTTCACTGAAACGCACATAGTGGAAAAATAAGGTTTACTTTTTTGCAGGGCTATAAACATTTCATTCTTCCAAATACAGAATAGTAAATTTGTCTAGTCATGAGTCCTTAAGTCCATAGTAGACTTAAGAGCCTATGAAATAAATAATCATTTTCTTAACACCAAAATAATGATAATTTTTTCTAGTTTTATTCTAACCTTGACATTCATGGGTAAGTAGCTCTCTCCAGTTCAACTGTTTACATTAATGAGAACAAACCAAAGAGTAGTACAGCACAAATGTACCTATTATATATTTCACTGAGAACCTTTGTAGCAAACAAGAAACAGGCAGCATTATCTTTTGATTCAGAAACATAAGGGATATATATGAATTGTGTTAAAGAGTTCTTTCTTCTGCATCAGTGTTAACCAGCATCTTTGACAACAACTAGTTTTATCATTATTTTGTATTGTTTTCCTTTTTTCCTCATAGGCAATTCCTTTTGCTTTATCCCTTACACTTAACTCCCTTTTGGACTAGTTTATCTTAGACATAATGATAATATATAATCTAATTTGATTTTTGTGGTCCAAGTGTTTTATGTCATTGTTTTTGTGGATAAAGTCTTTCCTTTTCATTTACTCACTTTATTATTATTGTTTAAGGCATATTGCGGGACTCAATGCCAACAGAGCCAAAAATATTATTGAATGGAGAGAGAAAAATGGACCCTTCATCAACCGAGAACAGCTGAAGAAAGTGAAAGGGCTAGGTCCAAAATCTTTCCAGCAGTGTGCTGGCTTTATCAGAATCAACCAAGATTATATTAGAACTTTTTGCAGGTGATTATAAAAGTGTACCTCTGGTAGTATTGTCATCCTCCTTTCTTATATCTGTTAGCCAGTGTACTAAATGGCATAAATTGTAGGTGCCCAGTATTTTGGGTTTCAGTCAGTATGTGTTCACTGTTCTTTGGTAAGCACTGAGATTGCAGCAGTCAGCAAATTTTCCTATTCTTGTGCAGTTATATTTTAATGTTTGAGGTAGACAATAAACTAGTAAAATAAATAGCTTCAGATGGTAAATAGTGCTATAAATATTAACCCAGGGAAATGTAACACTGTCTTGGGGCACAGTGTAACTGCCGTAGGTGGGTTATTAAAGAGTTATTTGGGCAAAGTTTTGATGAAATGAAGGGGCCAGCCACACAAGGATCAAAGAGAAAACAAAGTAACTTTGCACAGTAGGACTAACTTTGATATATTCAGAGACAAGATGGAGAACAGCATGGCTGAAGAGTAGCAAACAGGAAAAAATGATATAAGTGGTGACAGATGTGACTTAGGAATGACCACTTCATACTGGCATGGTCTTTCCCTAAGCATTAACCTTCAGTCCTATAGATCAAAAACTAAATTCTTAATGTTTCTGTCCTTAACACGAAATAATCTTATTCTGGAAAAGGACCAAAGCAAGGGAAAACTAGTCCTACAAGATAGTACAATTAATGCATTGTAAAGTTTAGTAACAGACATAATAATTTATTTTTGATATAGAAATAAGCCAAAATAGTATCTGAAGTCCACCAAAACATTAAAATTTAGCTTCTAATAAAGGTTGCTTCAGTTGATGATTATCCGATAAATAGTGTTTGCCATACATGTGAAGAATGTGATGGATCCACTTCACTATGTATACCCAATACGTTTCATATGGATCATAGGCATACACATAAAAAGTAAAACTGTAAAGCACAGGAAAGAAATATGTGAAAGTCTCACAAAACAATGGAGTGGTGAGAATTATTTCCAAGTAGCTCATGAAAACCAGAAGTTAAAAATGGAGGAAAATGAGGATAAAGCAATTTTGCATTTGTCTGTTTATGTTTTTTGAATACTTGGTTAGAAAATTCAAGCAGCATTTTTTAAACAGTATTTAAAAAAGAATAAGGAATATGCCTAAATCTCCTACTTCAAAACTTTTTTATATATAATCTCCAGAAAGTAAATATATGTTTATGCCACCTTCATGTGTGTGTATTTGTCTTTAAAATACACATGGGAGTGATAATGCCTTATAACTAAACTTTGACTCATCTCTTGACTCTTTGAATTGTTACACAGAAAATTTAACTCATGTATTACTCTTTATAATGTCTGCATAATTTTTAATTGCATAAATAAGCCATTTAATATAATCAGTGCTTATTGAATATTCTAGTTGTTTTAAAGCCTAGTTTTTTCAAGTAATAATGAGATAATGTTCATAACTGTTATATTTTGATAATTCATACCTTTACAAATCATTCTTAATGGTACTCATTTAATAATTTTGTTTTGAAGTGTATTTTGTTTGCTTGCATTGTGTTGTATTTGCCTTTTATAATATGCTTGCATATTTTTAATTTTCATACTTTCTATGACATTAGTTTTTATATGGATATTATAAACATAACTGGATATTATGATTTTGCTTAGTCTAATTAATATATTTTAATGTACATATTGATATGTTTGGACTTAGTCTTCTTAAACATATTCTATCCATCATGCTTTCTGATTTTTATTTTTGCTGTTTGTTAGACTTATTACTTACCAGGTTTTCTCCTTTTTTCACATCACACCTTTGAAGCTCTTTGGTAATTTCAAAGTTGGACACCTATTTTTCTACTGATTATCCTTAATTTTGTTTGGACTGACCTATGGAGTTAATAAATGTTTGTATCCTTGCAGATGTCAGACTTGAAACTTTGGACTCTTCTCAGCCTTCTTCTCTTTACCTCTATGTCATGAAATGATCTGGGATTTTTAGATTTGGGGTGTGTGTGTGTGCGTGTGTGTGTGTGTGCGCACGCACGCGTGCGTGCACACACGTGACCCTCTGTGTGTATATGAGAAATTATTAAAAATCAGTTTTTATTTATTCATGTTTGTGATCATAATGCCATGTACATATTAAACCTTGATCCTTTTTACTTCCACTTTCAGTTTTTTAACATAGTAACTTTGTATGGATTTCTGTGCTTGTCACTGTTCATGTAGTCCATATTCTAATTTTTCCTTGATTTCTTTTTTTTTTTTTTTTTTTTGAGACAGGGTCTCGCTTTGTAGTTCAGGCTGGCTCTGAGCTCACTATGTAGCCTAGGCAAGCTTCGAACTCAGCAATCCTCCTGTCTCTGCCTCCCGAGTGCTGGGATGACAGGCGTGAGCCACCACGCCCGGCACTGTGGTATGTGGTATTGATATTGTTGGTAGGTGTGAGTCACCACGCCCAGCATTGTATGTGATTACCAGGGATCTAACTCAGGACCTTGCACCTGCAAGGCAGGCGCTGGAACCACTGAGCTAACCCTCCAGCCCTCATTTTTCCTGTAATTTACTCTTAAATTCTTTCTAGAGATCAAGTACAGTTTAGATTTAAATTTGCTTTCCTAAATTAATGCTGCTTTGGCAACATATAGCAGGATCTAGATTCAAAGTCATTTTCTCTCAGAACTTTTTTTTTTTTTTTGAGACAGGGTCTCGCTTTGTAGTTCAGGCTGGCCCTGAGCTCACTATGTAGCCCAGGCAAGCCTTGGACTCAGCAATCCTCCTGTCTCTGCCTCCCAAGTGCTGGGATTACAGGCGTGAGCCACCACGCCTGGCTCTCAGAACTTTTGAAGTGTTCTGATCTTTAATGTTTGCCAATAAAAAATCTGATACCAGTATGATTCAAATTCCTTCTGTAGTAATCTGTTTGAATCTCTTGAAAACCTTTTGGGATATAAAAAAGTTATTTCTACTCTAAAATGCCCATGTTAACTGTAACTGTTTTCCTGCTAATTCTGTTCTGCACTTAGTAGTTTCTTTTGAGAACCTGGATTTTTTCATCAGCTCTCAGATATAATCTTTTTCTTCTCTTCTCTTTCCTTCCCTTCCCTCCCTTGTACCCCATCTTCCCCTACTTCTTTCTCTTTCTCCCACTCTTCCTACCCCATTTCCCCTTACTTCTCTTCCCCCTCCTCCTCATCTCCATTTTTTTTCTGTTGTCTCCTAGAATGACAGTTACACAGATTGAATCAGTAAAAAATTTTTGGCTTTAAGTAATGTCTAATTAATAGTGGTTTGGGAAGATAAATAGTACTCTCTGTGAAATGAGTGGTTATTGTTTGTATGGATTTCTTTTCTGCCCATCCTTCTTTTTAAAATTTTCCTTTCTTCGTCCTGGTTTTAAATGACTACAGTAGTCAGCAAACTGAATCTTCAAGCCAAATTCAAGGAGTTGCTGTGACATCTTCAGCAGATGTTGAGGTCACAAATGAGAAACAGGGCAAAAAGAAGAGCAAAACCACAGTGGATGCCGTACTGAAGCCAAATCCTTTGGACCAGACTTGTATTCATCCAGAATCATATGACATAGCAATGAGGTAAGTCTGAGACCCAGGCAAGAATTCTCCATGCCCAGGCTGAATTATAGCAAACAATCTTCGTTTTGGCATAATGGGTACTGAAAAATATGACCGTGTTTAACATGACAACATTTTTTAGAGGTTCCGCATTGTTGAGTTATGTGGCACATTATTTTATTTCAGTGAGGAATGAATCCATTATTCTTGGAGCAGTGTCAAGCCAGGTTCTAATGGTGAAGTGTGTGTAATGGAAATTGCATGGCACTCTCCTCTGTTTGTTTTGGAAATTAACAAGATACAATTGACTAGCACCTGGCACAATCTTACACTTTCTGAAAGATAAAGCCCTGAAAGTAAACAGCCAACTCATATTTCCTATGTTTTTAGGGAGTCTAAGAAAAAGTGTATTTTCAGTAATCACACATTAACATAGAATGATACAGGGAGACTTTTCAGTAGAGGAGAAATTTAATGTGAGCCATTAAAAGAAAAAAAATGTAATAGCACACTTAATTAGCTTTAAATTCTTTAATTTGTTCAAAACCAATGATTGGTACATAGTCAAAATTTTTTAAGGTTCTTCCTGAATTATATGACAAGTAGATTTTAAAATACTAAATACCTTAACTTTTGTTGAATCTAAAATGAGGTATTTACCAGGCGTGGTGACTCATGCCTATAATACCAGCACTGGGGAGGGAGCCAGAGGCAGGAGGATTGCTGTGAGTTCAAGGCTAGCCTGGGCTACGTAGTGAGTTCAGGGCCAGCCTGATCTGCAAAGACCCTGACTTAAACTAAAAAAAAAATAAAGAAAAATAAAATGAGATATTTAACTTTTTTGAAATCATTTATATTTGCTTGTTTATTTGCTTTAAAATGTTTAAAATTATAAAGGTATACCATGTTATGAGGGGTAAGTGTAGGCATTCTTGTTCTCAACTTTAGGACACGGCTCACATTTTTCTAATACAAAGATGTTTCAGAGTATAATTGTATTTTTTAGTGTTTGTTGTTTGGGGAAGATGCATATATGTTCATAGATTCATTAATTCCTTGTAGTAATTCCAAGGTCACAATGGGAACTAAATATTATTCTGTGCAAAGCAGGGTCACTTTCAGTACATTTTTGTTTCCCTCCATAATGCAGTTATAGTATGGTTTATACATTTTCTGTTACCTTCTATTGTTAACACTTTTTTTGTTGTTTTTATGTATCGCTTTTATTAATAGGCTAGATAGTATTTCATCAAGTGGTTGAACTATAACTGAGTAATAGTAATTCTAGTAATGGTTCCTCATGATGGATTCCTAGAAGTACTATTACTGTGTCAAAGGTTTAAAAGTTTTTGTGGCTGGGCCGGAGATTTAGCTTAGTGGTTCCAGTGCCTGCCTCGCAAGCGCAAGGTCCTGAGTTCGATCCCGGTAACCACATAGAATGCTGGGTGTGGTGGCTCACACCTGTAATCCCAGCACTCGGGAGGCAGAGTCAGGAGGATTGCTGAGTTCGCGGTGGCTTGCCTGGGCTACATAGTGAGCTGAGGGCAGCCTGAACTACAAAGCGAGACCCTGTCTCAAAAAAAAAAAAAAAAAGTTTTTATGGCTCTTGTCATCCACTGCCATGTAATCCTTTGGTTTTGATGCCATCTCAGTGTTCAAGTCTGAGCAATCTTTAGTTCTTTCTGTTAGGTCTTCTCTGCTAGTATTGTGTCGACTATTTTCTATATATGGAACATAAATGCCCTCCTAATGATTTTACCCTACTCTGTACTTCCTCTGGGAACAGCCTGGTCTCTTAGAAGCAAGGTACTTATAGATTATTTCGTAGGAAATTTCTTACATATATAGCTCAACTATTAACTTTTAAAATCTGGAGATAAAATTAGAAGTATACGTAACTAAGCTTAGCATCCCCATTATCCAGTTTGGAACTATAAACTTTTGGCTTTAAGTAAATTTAGTCTAGACTTTATCCATTCCAGGTAATTATACTCCCATATAATGACACACCAGTCTCATTAAGGATGTAATTAGATCATCATTGGTTTGACTTCAGTTCTGTTAAAGTAAATTTTGTTTTAATTTTATCAGAAAAGTATTAGAAAAGTAATTTTTTTGTATGAGTTGCTCTGAAAGGATGTCTCATTTTGTTGTCTGGGATGGTCTTGAACTCCTGGATCCAAGTGATTCTCCTGCCTCAGCTTCTGGAATAGCTGGTTATTATAGGCATTCACAACCACACTCAGCTGGGTAGTAAATGGGATTAATGTCACTCTACCTTAATGTCACCACAGAAATACACCAGACTGTGAATTGATTATGTCTTATTGCTCTTGCATTTGTGGTACTCTCAATTTTGGAAAATTGAGATCATGAGTTAGTCACTTAGTTTTAAAAAAGTATGTAAGTATATACGTATCCATTTTATTGCTATAGTCATCCCTAGTTACCCATAGGGAATGAACTCTTTACAAATACCAAAATCTGTGGTGCTCAAGTTCCTCATAGAAAATGGTTTCATATTTGCATATCTCCTACATATATCTTTTCATATACTTCAAGTCATCTGTAGGTTACTTGTAATATCTAATGCAATGTAAGTGGTATGTAAATAGTTGTTATATTTGCTCAAGTAATAACAGCAGAAAAAAGTGTGCTTGCTCCACACAGATGCAGTTTTTCCCCTAAATTTTTAGACCCACAGTTGGTTGACTCTGTGCATGTGGTTCCACAGATAAAGAGGGCCAAGTATATTTCTATTACAATAAATATTTGTGTTATTTTTAAAAATCTTTCTTATTTACATATAATGCTTTTTTTTGTATTAAGCCCTTTCATTTTATGAATTGAGTTTTCACTGGCTTATTATATTTTCTTATAAAGTTACCATGTTTTTAAATGCAAATGTTTAATTTTTATGAAGTAAAATCCATTCTTTTCTTGCTTTCATACAAGATGTGTCTTCTTTTAAAATCTTGATCTCTAATAGCAGTCTGGTATTGCCAAACTTTTGAATCCCATATGATTCCAATATTATTGTATGCATTTAGTTGATGATGATTCTATTCATCACTTGGAGTATGCAGAACACAATGGTATAGCCTGCAGAACACAGAAAAGAATAGAGTTGATTTGTGCCCTCAAGGAGCCAACCAAAGAGGGAGGATCAAACTTGGACTCCTTGATATCATAATCATAAGTACCTTGGGAAAAGTGCAAAGCTTCAGGGAGAGAAAGCTCATGTCCAGACAGGAATCTTCTAAGGTTTCCTACTGGGGCTTCTTACATCCAGGCTATAAGTATTTAAGTCAGAAGAAGAAGAGAGGTTTTTAAAGGTCAGAGAAAGGAAGGTAGGTCAGGTCAATCTGAGACATAGTAGAGAGGCCAATAAAAAACAATAGACATGTATTCAGTACTTCCTCATTACCAGTAATATTAGGAGTATTGTCCTATCTAAATCTTACAGTAATCCTCACAAGAGTGGTACTAATATTATTTCTATTTCCTTAGATAGATAAAAGCCTCAGCTAGGGTAAGTAAATTGCCTAAGGATAAATGAGCTGGTAGAACTAAGATTTTAACCAGATTGATCACTTCAAAATTGAGCTGTTTGTTGTGGTAGAGGATAATAAGACCGTGTTTGACATATGCTGTACCACTGAGCAACGTCCCCAGCCAATTTTTGTAAGAGTCTTTCTGGGATTTAACTTGAAAGAAACCCTTCCTCAGCCTCCCAAAGAGCTGGAGTGACAGTTGTGCATCATCAACATCTAGCTCAATTCTGAGTAAAAAAGCAGAAATCCAGGATTGTGATGCCTCCTTCTTTGTTCTTTTACCTGGAATTACTTTTGTTATTTTGTGTCTCTCCTAGTTCCACATAAACTTTAGATTTTCTTTTAGAGTTCTGTAAAGGATGTTGTTGATATTTTGATTGGCATTGCATTAATGTATATTCAGTTTTGGTAATACAGCCATTTTGACAGTGTTGGTTCTGCCTGTCCAGAAAAAGAGGATATCTTTTCCATTTTCTGATGTCTCTCAAAAAAAAAAATAACTTTTTTTTAGTATAGTAGTTTCATTATAGAGGTCTTTACTTTTTCAGTTAGGTTGACTCCTAAGTATTTTGAGAGGGAGGAGCTGAAGCTTTCGTGAATAAGATTGTTTACCTAATTTCTTTCCAGTGACTTCATTGTTGGTATGCCAAACACTATTGATTTCTGTGTATTTATTTTGTGTACTACTTTGTTTAATTTATTTATTAGTTCTGGGAGTCCTTTAGTTAAGTTTTTTGAGCCATCTTAGAATAAGGATAGCTTGTTTTGAAGCCATGATATCTCCATTAGTAATCTTTTTGAACAATTTTTATACTTTACAAAATGCACTAATTATTTACTTCTGTTGTACTATCTGGGAGTATAAGTTCACTCTCTGTACTTTTGGTTGACTCTGAGATATGTTATCTCTGTAATTTTTATATTCTTTAGGCTTTACTGCAGTGCTGTACATATTCCAAGTGTTGAAAAAGTCATTACCAATAAAATCTATAATACTGGAACCATAAACATATACAGAAAATTGAGGAGCACTGAACTGATCTCAGAGGTCAGGGTCCATCTTACATAAATCAAGAAAAAGGATAATATGTTAAGATATTTTAATACACAGCTTTCTTTTAATGTTACTATTAGTACTCTTATCCCACATATCCATAATAGATCTTGAGTCAAAAGCAAGTATGACATGGTAGGGTATCATAGTTAAAGTAAATCATTATGATTATCCTTCTCCTTGTAAAATAAATAGTATGTCTGTTGTAATCTAGTGCAGTTTGATGTTCTAGTGACAATTAAATTTAAATGTTATAGGGCAGTGATCACAAGAATTAGGTTTACCTCTGTTTTTCCAGCACCTAATAAAAACCTGATAAGGTAACATTTGGAAAAATAAATGATAGAAATAGAGTGAGAAATGACTATATGGAAGAATATAGGAAAAAAGACTACTTAAAATTTGAAAGTTTAATAGAATAAAATTAAGAAGTGTATAACTTTAAACACCCCAAAATTTTAATATAGTTAAACTGGCTGACTTTTTTTTTTTTTTTTTGAGACAGGGTCTTGCTTTGTAGTTCAGGCTGGCTCTGAGCTCACTGTGTAGCCCAGGCAAGCCGCCATGAACTCAGCAATCCTCCTGTCTCTGCCTCCCGAGTGCTGGGATTATAGGCGTGAGCCACCATGCTTGGCACTATGGTATGTGGTATTGATTGCTGGTGGGCGTGAGTCACCACACCTAGCATTCTTTGTTGTTACCTGGATCGAACTCAGGACCTTGCACTTGCCAGGCAGGTGCTGGAACCACTGAGCTAAATCTCTGGCCCAAAAACTGGCTGACTTTAATGTGGTCCCCCCACAAAAGTAGTGATGGAACATCTAACTGTCCAGATTCTGGGTCATAGGTACTTTCAGAATCCCGAGTGAAATGAAAGGATTTCAAAATGTCTTCAGATTGGATCCCACTGCCCTTCACAGAGTATCCAGTACTCAGCCCTCCTAGTGTTTAGGCTGGAAAAGCAAAGACAGTCCCTGTAAGAGAAACTCACCCTATTTTCTGTTGTCTTCCAGAAATCATTCCGTATCTTCATATCAGTGATTTCATTATGTTAGGCACTGTAAGCCTTAAATAAAATCACTGCTATATTGCAAGTTGCCTGGGGACCAGATACAGCCTATGTAGGACTTGGCTCCCCTACACCAGGACTCCTGTCTTTTTGTCTTACCATTTTGGCTGATCTAGAGGGCCAAGACATATATCCAATTTCTCATTTTATGAAGAAGGTGCCAGGAGGTAGTGCTTCGTACTGCAGATGATGCTGATTTGTACATGTCACAGGAAGACCTGGCACTCTCCCAAAGAATCTGCTGCACTGAGAATTTGATTCACTCCAGATAGTTAAGCTTAAAAGTCGTTATGCTCTTGATTTAACTTGGAAAATGCCAAGAAGTTCAACATCAAGACTGTCACTCGGCACTCATTTTGTTAAAGCACTAGCTAGTATTTGTTGTTTCCATTTTGGCCATTAGGGAGAAACTTTTTTAGAGACTAGCTTCTAGAAGTGGTTAACAGCCTGTGAAGCAAGAGTGTGGGGTGCAGTGGCATTCTAATGGACCACGTAAGTGCATAGCAAGAAACAACTGGCCGCACTACTCCGTTGGGTATTCGTGCTGGGGTATTTCCCTTGGTGTTACTGATGTGCCTCTTTCTGACTTTTTTTTTTTTTTTGAGACAGGGACTCACTTTGTAGTTCAGGTTGGCCCTGAACTCATTCTGTAGCCCAGACTACCTCAAACTCACAGCAATCCTCCTTACAGGCGGGAGCCACCACGGTGAATTCGGGACCTTGCGCTTTCCAGGCAGACACTGGAACCACTCAGCTAAACCCCCGGCCCTTTTCTGACTCTTTGAATCAATGCAATGTGTATTTTTTTTTTTTTTTGAGACAGGGTCTCGCTTTGTAGTTCAGGCTGGCTCTGAGCTCGCTATGTAGCCCAGGCAAGCCTCGAACTCAGCAATCCTCCTGTCTCTGCCTCCCGAGTGCTGGGATTACAGGCGTGAGCCACCACGCCCAGCTGCAATGTGTATTTTTAAAGTGTGGACAACTGTAAACTTAAAATTCAGTCCTAAGACAGGAATAATCACAGAAGTCTGGCAAAACCTTTATTTAGGGAAGAGATAAATTTCTGCACCAAATCCAGGCAGTACATCTTTAACTTACTAAAAATTTGTGTCAAAATTTTAACACCAAAATTAGAATTAACCACCTGATATACAAGAATTCCCTGGTGAGACAAATGCATAAAAGGATCCTAACTAGTCCCCCTTACCAAGTGGTGGTTGATTTTGGTGTGGGCTGTGGAGGTCCTGTCTTTCAGGTCCCTGTCATGGGATACTGATGAACAGCTAATACTGAAGACCCTGAGTGAGACAGCCCATCCTCGTTTTTAATCTTGCTCACTTCTGCTCAAGGACTTAGCATCCACGGACTCCTCTTTACAGTTGCCTTTAGAGATTTTATTACCTTCTTCCAACTTACCTTCCTGCCCAGCAGGGGAAGACATTTTCTAGCTAATAAGCAGATATAATAAGAGATTCCTGTTGGCTTTCTTTAAGGGGGGGAGGCATCAGTAAACCAATGATATTTATAGATTTGATACTCATAGCTTTACCTGTGAACAACCAGAAAAGCCAGGACTTGTCCTTTGTATTTTTTTCTGAGAAGGTGTCACTTAGATAACTGAGT
>PVIC010017806.1:0-32318 GCA_004025085.1 Thryonomys swinderianus
AGGCATTCAGAGTATCAACACCTACTTTGGTAACTTGTATTCTAATAAGATGGAAAACACAGAAGAAATGGACATGTCCCCATATACATATAAATTATGAAAGCTGAATTAGGAAAAATTCTAAATAAACCTATATTAGTCAATAAAATTGAAGATTTAATTAAAACTGACCAACAAAGAAAAACCCAGGTATTGAAAAATTCACTGATGAGTTCTACAAGAAATTTAGAGAAGATCTAACATCACTACTCCTCAAACTGTTTAATGAAATTGAAAGAGAAGCAATATTTCCAAACTCATTCCTGGAAAGAGGGATCCAACCAAAAAAGAGAACTACAGGCTGATTTCCCTAATGAACATAGATGGAAAATTCCTCAATAAGAGTTCCTGAAAAGTGAATGCAGGAAATCATCAAGATTATATATAATGTTCAAGTAGGACTCATTCTAGGAATGCAGACATATGCAAGTGAATAAATGTAGTACACTATATTAACAGAGTCAAGGACAAAAACTATATAATCATCTTCATAAGTGCAGAAAAAGCATTTGAGAAGTTGCAACATCCTTTCAGATAAAAACTCTACAGAAAATTGGAAGAATGTCTTCATTGCTATCTAATAAAAGTCATCTATGACAAACCAATAACCGGCTTCACACTAAATGATTAAAAACTGAAAGCTTTCACTCTAAAATCAGGAACAAGGGCTGGAAATTTAGCTCAGTGGTTTGAGCACCTGCCTCACAAGCATGAGTTCCCAAGTTCAATCCTCAGTATTAAAAACAATAACAAAAACTGAATAAAATCAAGAACAAGACAAGGATGTCTACTATCTCCACTCATATTTACTGTGGATATGGAAACATTTGCCAGAACTGTTAGGCAAGAGAAAAAACAAAAATAATAAAGATAGAAATAGAGTTAGCAATTTTTTAATAAAATGGAGTATTACTCAGCCATTAAGAATGATAAATTTTGCCGGGCGTGGTGGCGCACACCTGTAATCCCAGCACTCGGGAGGCAGAGACAGGAGGATTGCTGAGTTCGAGGCTTGCCTGGACTACATAGTGAGCTCAGAGCCAGCCTGAACTACAAAGTGAGACCCTGTCTCAAAAAAACAAAAACAAAAAAAGAATGATAAATTTGAGTTATTTATATTCAGATAGATGTACCTTGAGGACATACTCACAAGAGAAATAAATAGAACACAGATATGTAAATAATGTGTCATTTCTATGGAATGAGAAACTGAAGGTGTAAATGAGTTCCAAAATGTATGATAGGTATTAAGAAATAGGAAGAAGATTTTCAAAAGGTAAAGGGAAAAGGGAGGAGAGGGGAAAATAAAAAATGGAAAGAAAAAGTTTGATAGTTTAAAAAAGGAAACAGTTGATGTGTATAAGTGGGGAAGTTGTAGGGAGGGCAGGTGAATTAGGAAAAAATGAGAATCAAAATATGTCCTGAACTAGTACAAACTCTTAATGTTGAATGTGATGGTAACATATATATAAAATGTACCAATAAAATCAATTTAAAAAGAAAAAAGTTAAATTACCATTATTTATGGATGACAAATCATAATACTCTACATAGACAAAACACCACCAAAAGAGTTCTAGATTTGATAACCAAATTCAGTAGCATAGCTGGATACAAAGTCAGCACTCAAAAATCAGTAGCATTCTTGTACACAAATAACAAGCTCACTGGGAGAAAAATGAGAAGAACAGTATCTTTCACTATGTCATCCAAAAAAGAAATACCTAGGAATCAGTCTCACAAACAAAGTAAAAGAATACTTCCAAAATTGTCAAAGACATTTAATGCAAACTCAATCAAAATACCCACAGTATATTTCACAGAAATAGAGGAAAGAATCCTAAAATTCAGTTGGAAACAGAAGAGACCTAAAGTGGCAAAAGCAATTCCGGGCAACAAAGGCAGTGCAGAGGCCATTACAATCCCTGACTTGAAACTGTATGGCAAAGCTACTGTCTTAAAAACAGCATGGCACTGGCAAAAGAAACAAAGAACAGACCCAAAGATCAAAGAAACAGGTTAGAAGATGCAGAAACAACTCTGGATACACTCAACCCTATTATGGAAGAAAGATAGCTTCTTTAATAAATGATGTTAGAAAAACTGGCTTTCCACACTTTAAACAAAATTAAACCAATATATTTCACTGTGCACTAAACTACAATCAAAATAGAATAAAAGACCTAAATGTTAAGACAGAAACGGTATATCTGCAAGAAGATAGAATGAGTAGAACTCTTAAAGGCATCAGTATAAGCAAAAACTTTATGAACGAAACCATGATCTCACAAGAGATATAACAGAGAATCAATAGCTTGTATTAAAAAGCTTTTGCAAAGGAAAAGCACCACCAACAGAGTGAAGAGACAACCCACAGAGTGGGCAAAAATTTTTTCCTGCTGTTTCTCAAAGGTATAATATCTATAAAAATGGTCATCTGAAATGAATACACACTTCTCAGATGAAGAAGTACAAATAGCAAATAAATGTATGAAAAATATTCAACATCACTGGTCATTCAAGAGATTCAAATTTTAAAAACACTGAGGTTCCATCTCAATCCAGAAAAAAATGACAATTGTCATGAAATTAACCAATAAGTGCCGGTGGAACTGTGGGAAAACAAGAACCCTTCTCCACTGTTGGTGGGAATGTAGACTAGTGCAATCATTGTGGAATCATCATGTAGATTCCTCAAAAAACTGTAACTAGAGGTCCCACTTGACCCTGGTGATCCCTTACTAGGTATCTTTCCCAAATTATTAAAAGCATCAAACTACAGCAATATATGCATACCCATGTATATAGGAGTGCAGTTTATAACAACTAATTTTTTTTTTTTTTTTTTGCTTTTGAGACAGGGTCTCGCTTTGTAGTTCAGGCTGGCCCTGAGCTCACTATGGTGCCCAGGCAAGCCGCCGCGAACTCAGCAATCCTCCTGTCTCTGCCTCCCGAGCGCTGGGATGACAGGCATGAGCCACCACATCCGGCACTGTGGTATGTGGTGTTGATTGTTGGTGGGCGTGTCTCCACGCCCAGCATCATATGTGGTTTCCGGGATTGAACTCAGGACCTTGCACTTGCGAGGCAGGCGCCGGAACCACTGAGCTAACCCTCCGGCCCTAACAACTAAATTTTTGAAGCAGCCTAAATGGTCATCAACCATGAGTGGATAAAGATGTGGATTTTTAAAAAATATGCAATGTAGTACTACTCAGCCATAAAGAAGGATAAACAAGACATTTCTAGGTAAATGTATGTACTTCGAGAACATACTCTTACATGAAATTAATTGGACACACTTGTCTATCATATGGTTTTTTTGATATAAGAATTCAAAAATGGGCTGGAGATTTAGCTCAGTGGTTTTGGTGCCTGCCTAGCAAGCGCAAAGTTCCTGGTTCGATCCTGGGTAGCCACATACAACAATACTGAGTGTGGTGGTTCATGCCCACCAGCAATCAGTACTACATACCATAAATGCCAGGCTTGGTGGCTCAACCTTGTAATCCCAGCACTCGGGAAGTAGAGGCAGGAGGACTGCTGAGTTCAAGCCTTGCCTGAGTTCCATAGTGAGCTCAGGGCCAGCCTGAACTATAAAGTGAGACTCTGTCTTAAAAAAAAAAAATTTCAAAAATGTAAATAAGTACCAAAATGTTTAATAGATCCTGGAACTAGGAAGAAAATGTTCAAATGGTAAGAGGAACTGGACAGGAAGAACAGGAAAAAGAACAGAGGAAAAAGGAAAAAAAGAAAATAGAAGAAAAAATGGAAACAAAGTTTTTGTAAATAAGGAGGGGATGGGTTTGAAGAGAAAGGAAGGAAATAGGGAAAAAAGAAGAATCAAGATAAAGCATGTACAGATACAAATTCCACATGGTGAATGTTATTATACATTTCTGAAATTTATCAATAAAAAGAACAATATGAAGAAGTGGGAACACCCAAAAATTATTTTAAATAACCAGTGTTGATGAAATTAGTCTTAGACTTTTTCTACTTAAAGAAATTTTCTGTTTTCTAATTCTGGACATATGCCATACCTCTAATAGCCCCTATGTTTTAAATCATTAACAATGATCAAGCTTTATGGATTTATGACTATTAGTACTTCTTGGTCCCTATTACCACTTGGTAGAAAATTACAAGGTACTTTAATACTAAAACACAGACTCACAAAGCAAACTGCTGCTCTACCAGGGCATCTGCTAACCCTTAAGGCAAAAGTCCACCAGTGTACTGATGTACATGGCTTATACAGTGGACTGCTCAGCAGCCTCACAAAATGCTGTGATATCTACATACCCTAATTACCAGAGGTACCTCCTTTATCAGGATCCTAGGCACTGGCCACTCCTCAAATCCCTTCATGCCACTAACCCACCAATTTTCCATGGCCCATCTCTCATGCCTTGCAAGTGCCTAACATCTTTTTTAAAATTCCTATGCTGTGCAGCTTTCGATATGCCTGTGGACATGATGGGCACATCTTGCAGGGGGCCTGGCACAGTCCTAGCGAGAGTTGTTAACGGTGCTCCTGGTTTCCTCTAAAACTTCTCAGTCTAAATAATAAATTACTTGTTCCTCTCTATAGAAGAGAAGTCTGTGGCTTTAATTTTCCTAAAGAACTGTAGGTATCCCTTAAGTAAATATTCTTTAGGAAGATTACAGGGGAAAGTAGGGTATAAGAATTCTCCATCATAAACATGCTAAGCTAAAAAGACAAAAAGATTAAAGGAAAAGTCTTAAGATGGACTCTGAGACTTCACAGCTCTAATAAGATTCTGATCTTTGATCTTATTGTTAGCAGATAGGTGAAATGGTTTTAGAGGCTTCCTAGAAGTGACAGGAGGAGGGAATTATGGCCTACCCAGCCTCTCCAACAGGCTTCCTGACATTTTCTGGGTTTGGTTTAAGAAAGATTTGGGTTGGATCTACTCTCCAGGCAAATCCTTAGCCTTTCTAGAACTGGGAATTTCATTTTGACTCTGTCTTGTGCTTCTCACCTCCAGAGCCCAAATTCTACCCCCACTGGAGGTCTGGTTTACATCAACCATGCAGGGACCTTCTGTGTGCTTGCTGAGGTCTCCTCCATCAGTGCTCCATGTCACCCCTTAAAGTCTCTATAATGAAGAGGCTTGAGATAAACGGATTTCAGAAATCTCCCTTTGTGAAGTTGATAACAATTAACCACTTATTAAAAGTCCCAACAAGAGGCTGTGGGTGGAGTGTGGCTCAGTGGTACAGCACAAGCTTAGCATGTATGAGACCCTGGTTTCTAACCCCAGTACTGCAAAAATAAAGCTCCCAGAAAAACTGTAACTAAGAAGTATCATCAGCTGTTTATCCTCATGTTTCCCATATTTTTGGACCAGAGGACCACTCCTTTCCATTTTTTCTGTAATACCTATTAGCCCCAATATCACCTTTTGGGAAATTGTGTGCAGATTTCTTGTATTAATACCAATTAAAATGCAATCACTCTCCAGCTGCTAAGGGGATTTCTGGCCTTTTGCTCTAAGTCAGTATGTTCTGGAAGAAACCATTAGCCTGATGCTAGACACTATCTCTCCCTCAACAGTCAAACTCTTTGTCTTCCTTTTTCTATGATAAAATTCAGGATGGTGGTAGGGTAAGACTTAAAAAAGACCAATTCTTCCTCCAAATGAGGAAAATCCTTGGGCCATGGTGATGAGAGAAACCAGTAGAGAATAATAGGTAGTAAAGGCATCCTAGGATGATAGGGAAAATAAATGAGGGCCGAGAATTTAGCTTAGTGATGACATGCCTGCCTAGAAAGTGCAGGGTCCTGAGTGTCATCCCTGGTACCAGGCATCATCATCATCATCATCATCATCATCAGCAGCAGCAGCAGCAGCAGCAGCAGCAGCAGCAGCAGCAGCAGCAGCATTATCATCATCAATATTCTTGGACCTAAGGAAACCAAGGGAAAACCTGAAATATAACCTGTGGGCTTGCTTTTAAGTATTGGCTTTCAATTGCCTTTTTAATGTTGCTAATTCTAGAGTCACGTAGCTGAGCAATGTATTCTTAGTCTTCCTTGGCTTGGCTGTGGATAGCACCTCTGATATGTGGGTCATGATGGTAATGGTTATGTAGGTTACTTTTCTAGGACTCGAAGCCTGCTTTTGTTGAATCCACCAACTTTTCAATTGGCCCTCTGCAAGTATGTGATGAATGACTTCTCTGAAATCAGGGAGTTGAAAACTCTTTCCTTGGATTAAGCTGACACCACCATTTTCTGAACATAAAGGAAATAAAGGAGCTATAAAGATGAATCACACTTGCTCAGACCACAGATTCCCTCACCTCCATTCCTTTTCCTTGTGCCTGGAGTCATCCTGTTTCTTTAGAGACTAGGACAGTTCCCAGGTTGTCTCTGCAGAAAGACAGTGACCAGAGGGGACCACCTGCCCAGGATGTGGGGCTCCATTCCCTCCAACTTCCCAGCTGTCTTTGGTAGGCTGCACCTACCGATCTCTGTAGCATCCCTGGCCACCTCATTCCCAGGACAGAGTATGGACATCTGAGAGTCCATCCAAGCCATTTCCAGGAAACCATGTGTATTTTTTCTGTGCTGTTTTTGACAGTGAGTCTTCACAGGGCAAGGCCACATCTGGCACAGTGAACAGCAGTAGAAGTTAAATGAATGCATTGCTGAAGACTTTGCTTGTCTTCAGGAAGCACTTATTTGATTTCCACTTTTTTTTCTGCCAGTTTCTTGGGCAATTATTTGGACTGCTTTGGTGCATTTCCAAGAGAAGTTAGCGATACTCTAAAGACCAGAAGTCAAAAAGCAAGTGAAAAGAAATTGTTCTCCAGCCTCTGGTAATAAAGAAGACAGGGAAATGCCTGCTATCATGCTTCCTGCTCCAGCTGCAGAAGCTATGAAACAGCACCATTCACTCCCCTCCCTGGAGAGGAAACCCAAGAATGAGAAAATGTGGGAAACACTGGGCAGCAAAATAAAAATGTCACCAGGCTGTATGGATGCCCTATAAGAGGACCAGGCTGTGGACGTTAGGATGAGAGTCTGACTCGAGTGATCACTGGGGAAGGCTTGAGATAGTTGACAGCCTGCAGTTACCACCCACAGACATTCCTCCCAGGACTCCATGGAAGCATAAAGATGTGTACAGAGCCCTTGTTAATAAACAGATTCGGTGCTAGAACATTGATCTTCTAAGCCTCCTCTCTATTCGTGTGGTAATTTTCTAACTAGGAAAATAAATCTGTTCCTTGTAGAAGAAATGTCTAGATTTTTCTACCATGAATTCATACACATTTTATTTAAATTTGCTGGGTTTCTAGGGTTTACAAGGGTCCACATTCATTCTAGCAGGTCTATTGAGAACCAAAATGTAAATAAAATTCTCTGTGGCTTGAGTCACCTAAGTGAAAGCCAAAAGAAGATAAAACCGTATGACAGTGTTAATTACAAATTAGAGCTAAAATATCTCACTAGAGCTGGAGGCTGGGTCTCCAGGCAAGTTCACAATGGCATGTAGGAGATTACTGTCCTTGAACTTCCTGTGTGATGGACCTGCACTGGCCAGTGAGGTAGCTCCTGGCTACACAAGGCTGTTGAGCAGTTTTGAAATGTGGCTAGTACAACTGGGGAACTAGATTGTTAGCTTTTTAAATTTATTTAAATCTGAAAAGCCACCTGTGGTTAGTGACCACTGCATTGGACCACAAAGTTTAGAGTAGGCTCTTCTCCACTGAATTGCATTTTGTTCTGCTGTGTTCACTAGTGTTGCTTGCTTCAATTTAAATTGCTTGGGATGTCAGGCTGTGCTTCCTTCTCTGTGTCAGGGGCTCAGGAATGTAGGGCTGATGCAATAGTTGTCACTTTGGAGGCAGGCCACCTAAAAGGGGCAAATATCAGCAGGGGAAAACTTGGAACCAAGCATGTGGGAGCCTGAAAGCTAAGGTAATTGGACTTATGATGCGCGGTGAGGGGGGGAACAGGAGTAGAGAAGGAAGATTTCTAGATTTTTAGATGCTGCCCTCATTGGAATGTGTCCTTTACAGACAGAAAATGAGCTGGCCTTTTGAGGAAAGAAGAAAGAGCATTTATAAATGTGTTATCCTGACAACCAACACAGAGAAAAGGGAAAAATGAAGAACTGGTCATTAGAGATGCTAAGTAAGGTCTTCAGAACCCAGACAGGAGGGTCAGAAAAGCTGTTCTCTCCCATGACTTTCTACTCTGAGAGAACTGACCCTCTAACTTCAACATGATTCTTGCGCAAATATGCATAGCATGCTTTTGATTAAGTCTCAAAACAAAACTGGTATTTTTGGGAAAAACTTGGCCATTGCCTGAGGTGAATCCTAAGGTTCCTGGGTCTATGTATCCATTGGGGCCGGGAGCCCCATGTGAAGACCCTTGCAGATGTGGGCTGTAGAGATTCAATCACTCAATAAATAACCCAGGATTAGACACATAGGATGGGAGCCTCAGGGTAGGAATTGAACACTTGGCAATGAGACAAGGATCTCTCAGGTTGCTATGGCTCCACAGTGCCATCCAAGGGAGTTTAATCAGTGTCCTGTTTGAGGACACTGTGTAACAGTTGGTGACCCTAAGAGTTAGGGGGAAACACAATACCTATGGTGAAGACTATGGGAACAAGGCTTAAGGGAGAGAGGTACGAATAGGGAAACAGACTATATTGGGTCATTACTTATTCCTTCAACACAACCCTGACTTTTCAATATAGCCTAAAGAAACATCGCAAGCCTACATCCACTCAGTCTCCACCCAATCATAACCCAGTTCTTTAACTTTGTCTCATGTTTAAATGGACCAATATTTTATTTCTAAACAACTTCCTTATTTTTGTATATGATTGATCTCTCCTTCCAAGTCAGTGGGGACAGGATGTGACAACATTGGTTGTCCATTGAGGAAAAGAAAAAAGTATCAGATTTTTTCTGTCTTTTACTGCAAGACTTTAGCCAAGTGGGACTTTGGGGAACAGTTGACACAGGCAACTGTTAAATCTGGATGGTTCTGCAAATTACCTTCAGTTTCAATAATTTGCTAGAACTCAGGGAACTCATGGAATGTTGTTAAACTCATGTGAGGGTTTCTTACAGGAAAAGAGGGTGATTAAAATCAACATGGAAGGAAACTCATTGAACAGAATCCAAGGCAGTATCGAATGTAGAACTTCTGTGGTCCTCTCCCCACAGACCCAGGAGCGTTGATTTCCTAGCATCTGTGTGTGACAGTAAGCACAGAGTATCTTCAACCAGGAAAACTCCCTGAGCCTTGGATTCAGAGATTTTCAGCAGGGCTCCATTACATAGTAGTAATTAATGATTTGATTGATTGATTGACTGATTGCTTATATGAATTTTTTGGTTTTTTTCTGAGACAGGGTCTCACTTTGTAGTTCAGGCTGGCCCTGAGCTCACTATGTAGCCCAGGCAAGCCTCCAACTCAGCAATCCTCCTGACTCTGCCTCCCGAATGCTGGGATTACAGGTGTGAGCCACCACGCCCCGGCACTGTGGTATGTGGTATTGATTGCTGGTGGGCGTGAGTCACCACACCCAGCATTGTATGTGGTTACCGGGATTGAACTCAGGACCTTGTGCTTGTGAGGCAGGCGCCGGAACCACTGAGCTAAATCTCTGACCCCCGCTTATATGAATTTACTCTTCAGGACAACAATCCTAAAGACCAACCTAAAGACATGGTTGGTCTTTCTGGTGTGGCTAGCCCTGGTTCTAAGATATGTCTGGCCCCACACAATTAGACTGTCCAGTTTAACCAAAGTTCACAAGATACTTCTTTCAGGAAAAGCATTTTCAAGGATTGAGAGATAAATTCCCAGAAGCTGAGGTCAAATGCCAGATCTCTTTGGAGGCACTGTTAAATTTTTCACTATATGCTCACATATAATAATAAATTCAAGATGCTTGAAAATTTAAATATGAAACCAATTAAAGAACCAGAATAAAATGAGTGAAAGTTTTACAATTCTAGAATGTAGAAAATTTACTAAGCCTGCAAACCATTAAAGAAAAGACTAAATCCATGAAAATATGAAACTTCTAGACTCTGCAAATAAAATGAAAAGGTAATAAAAATTAGATAATGCATTTATATGATCTTTAAATCAACAAATTCATACAAAGAGACTTAACACATTAGAAAAGTGGATACAACCCATAAGTAACTGAACATTTGCAGAACAAATAAGAATACATTGTTGATGAGTGTGTTAATTAGTATTTACTCAAAGAGGAATAGTTTATTTAAAGTCATTAAAATGTGAAGTTTAAAATGACATTTTGCCTCTAGGAATATGGCTTACAGAAATTGTGTGCAAGTCCGGAAATGCGTGTGTGTGTGTGTGTGTGTGTGTGTGTGCACAGTACTATTTGAATAGAGATAGAAAACACTCTGAACCTTCCAGCCACATGAAGAAATGTTATATGATACAGTTTATACAAAAATGAGATAGATTCCCTACAAACTGAGGTGCATTTGTACATGAGGCATTCATCAAACAGCTAAGTCCCTATCGAATATTGATAGCCTGGTTTTGGTTTTGTGTATAAAAATTATGTAAATATAACAGTCAACACATATATATGATTATATAACAGTACATCAGGAAAAAGAAAAATGCATAAATATTTTAGTACTAAATTTATGGAGACATCATAAGATTAATACAAGTAAACTTTGGCCTCTCCAGTTGTAAGAGGTATATAGTGAACTGCTGTATATGCAAAGGAGAAGTTAAGACTTTTAAGGTATTGCCCCAAAATGAAAATGGGAAGATTAACTTTCTGTTTTATTTTATGTTGTGATTTTACTTGAATTTGTCTTGGCAAACATGGGTGCATGTGTGAACTGTGATTATGTACTCCACCATGCACTGCTTCCTCATGTGTGTGTGTGGACAATGGTTTTGCACTGTGTCAACTTGGCTACACTGCGACTGCTTCTCAGAACCCCCTTCTCTGGTGATTTTTGGTTTGAATTGCCTGATACAGAATTTGTGGGAGACAGGTAAGGCAGAAGAAGACCTGCAGCCTTTACTCTCTGAAAGATATTGCTGTCCTATGGGTGACAAAGTCACCTAGGTGCTCGTGGCTTCCATCCTATCCTAATTCTCTCCTCTTCTGTGTCTAGCTTTTCTCAAGTCTGGGCCTTGGTGGCTCACAGCAACCTTTCTTCTGACACTAGGCTGCAATTTCACCAAAATCACAACCGTGTGAGACAACAAACTTCCTCAGACCCCCCTTCCCTTTAAAACAGCCTGGCAGCTGGGGTACACACTCCCTCTGCAAACCCTAGCTTGCCTTCCTACACCTGTACCTCTGGAGGCTGGGGAAAGACTTCCCTCTGATTCTCCAGCTCCCCTTCCTGTCCTTGCGCTTCCCAAGCAGCTCCTACATTTGCATAGATTCAACTACAACACAAATCCCTGATGTCCTATCATTCTGCTTTTCTGATTGGATCCTAATTGATGCCACACATATGTATAGGATGAAGACATTTTTCTGATGGGAAAATTGAGTTTCACTTTTCCCCTTAGAAACTCTGGTGCCATCAGCACATTGCCCCCAGGGCCATGATGCTCCCCGGTCATACCCTGACCCGCTTGGGAACAAACTCCTCTTGATCTCAGTTCTTTCAGAAAGGCTCAGATAGCCGGAAACATGAAAAAAACCTAAACCCTAAGGGAAGGAAAGAAAATAGTCACAGATCAAAACAAGACAGCTTCCAGAGGAGAGTGAGATTGTGCCAGAGCTCATTGGGGGGGATCCTAGAATTCTGCATTACAGCTTGGATTTCATGGTTGTTACCTTGAAAACCCTGGAAATGTCACTAGATTTTTAAACCTGGCAGAGTACTAATGGGAATGTGAATAAAAATGAAGAAGAGGGAACAAATATTTCAACTTTGGCCCCCATGTAACTCACAAACATGGTCTCAGTCCCCACAATTTCTTCTGAAGTTGATCTTAATATCCCTGTTCTGAGAAGAGAAAACTGAAGCTCATAGATGAAAAGTAAATCTTCCAAAGCTATGCGGTCGGCCAGGTACAAAAGCAGGACCTAAAGAAGCCTGGTAGGATTGTTAGACATGAGCTCATACACCTGACATGCTCTTCAAGACAAATCCTCTGCAGTTACCACTTTATTACTGCTACAGAAATTAAAAACAAACAAACAAACAACTCTCAAGATCTTGGTGGCTCACAGGAAGAAACACAGCTGTGTGGGTTGGCTGTGGCTTGTCTGTGACTCAGCTTGTCACAGGTGGTCTTGGGCTTCCGGTCTGGTCAAGTGCTGTGATATGTCTTCTGACACTGTGGGTGACACAGCACTGACTGCCAGGCCATGCATGCTCTTCTAACATGGATGACAAGTGCTTGAGATGACTAGTGGGAACTTGAAATGGTGCTGAAAACCTAAGCTCAGAATGGACACAGTGCCACATTCACCTTATCCTGTTGGCCACAGCCAACTGGCTCCTACTCCAGGAAGTATATAGAAAAGTACTCTCTCCAATGAAGTATGAGGGGGTGTTATTCATTCTACATTCTTCCCCAAAGTCCTAATTTGAATTTTTCCTTTGGGACTCAGGCTTGCCTAAAGGAATGAGGACGTCCTTTCTAAAGAACTCTCTTCAATCCTGGATAATCATATACCAATAGGATAAAAATGTCCATAGTATTCATAGTCAGTTACAGAGTAATAAACCAAAATCTCAAAACTCAGCAGAGTAAAATGACAAAAATATTTTATTTTTCTCATGAATTTGTAATTTGCACAGGGTTAATGGGGATAGCTTATTTGTCCCATATGGCATCAAAAAAATGTCAATCAGGTAATGTTAGTTGTGCTAACAAATAAACCTCAAAATCTCGGTGACTTAACGAATAAACAACAAATAGACAAGCTTCTCTCTAGCTAATGATAAATCAGCAGTAATGGAGGAGTGCTCTGTTCCCCTTTTGGAGACTAGGCCTGATTCCCTTTTGGAGCTCTGTTGTCCCCTTTAGGCAGTCTAGAGCACCACTAGCTTCTCTACTTCCCTTCAGAGAAGGGATCATGGGGCAACATATTATATCTGTCCAGTTATATTTGAGCTTATTGGTGGCAGTGACTTACCAAAAGCCAAAGGTACCTGAGGCTGGGAAAGGCAGTCCTTGGTTGACTACTGCCCACTGGCAACAACTCTACACCAAAGGACGAGTGTAGGACTCACTAGTGACTCACTGGCTGTCTCCGCCCATGTAACATCAGCGTCAGTGAGGGTGTAGGCTAAGGATTTCTTCTGCATGGATTCAACAGGAATGAGAACTGGTCACAGAACTATGGAGGTCCCATCTGGTAGTAAATTTTAAAATTCAAGATATGGTTTTCACATGTCCTGGCAATTCCACTTCTTGGTACCAATCCAAGGACCTTTAACAAATGGACCTTAAAAGGCACACTTCAGAAAGTTTACTATAACTCTATATATATACCAGCAGGAGAAAATCCAAACAGACTATGTCTATCAGTGTCATGGATACTATGCAGCAGTTTTAAATGAGATGAATTTGCACCTATTGACCTGGAAAGTTTTCATGTCATGTTGCTGAGTGAATGAAACAATTTTAAAAACAGTACTTGAATATATGTTAGTACTTATATTAATAATAAATATAAAATATGTCTTTTCCATGTTTTCTATATGTTAAATTCAATAATACATAGGAAAAGTATTTGAAAGCACATGTACTAAAGGAAATACAATCAACTCCAGGGAAAGATAGGGAGGAGAAGAGGAAGGGAGGGAGAGAAGAGGGTTTTATGGTTGCAGAAACATGAAGATCTCGTGGCTGAGGAAATACAGACCCAAGCAAGCCCATATTCATATAAAAGATAATGTATTCATTCCTCTAAGTACATACCAAAAGAATTTTTTAAAAGACTTAAATATTTGCGTGCAAATATTTATAGCAGAAGCATCAGTAAATGCCAAAGGATAGAAACGACCCAAGTGTCATCAATAAGTGAATGAAGAAATAGAATGTGATGTATATATGGATAACAGATTATCTAGCCATGAAAAGAGCAGCTTCTGAGATCAAGTGAATGAACCTTGAAAATGTTCTAAGTGAAATAAACCAGAGACAAGAGAAAAAAACTGTATGATTCGATTTTTATAAAATAGCCAAATTCATAGAGAAATTAGATTAGAATTTACTAGGGGTTTGGTGGCACTGGGTAGGAAATTATTGTTTAATGGGTACAGCGTTTCTGTTAGAGTGATGAAAAATGTTGGAAATCATTGTGCTGGTTGAAATGATATGATTAATACTCATGAACTGTAAACTTCAGGATCGTTGAAGTGGAAAATTCTATGTGATATATATTTTACTGAAGTAAAAACAGAAAAAAGAATTAACTGATATGTAATTAAACTTCAAAAAACCCCAAACTGGATGATTTGTTAAGTCTTAACTTACCTTTACAGAGACACAAATAGGTTCTCCTGAAGACAAGAGAAAAGCATAAGGGTTGTAAAAGCTTCTTCTAGACACCGGATTTCCTCTCTTCTGCCCCAACACACTATTTTCGACATCTAGGTATCTACTTTTGCTGTAGACTATTTTAAATGAAAGAGACTTGTGTAAGCAAGGGAAGAACATAATTAAATCCGTTGGAGAGTGTGCTGTTCAAATCTCTTTAATAGGAAATCTGCTGAACTAGTCATGTACTATGAGAAGCTGATAATAGAGACAGAAAATGTGAACCAAGTTGTAGGAAGTTTGCGTTTGACTCAGTCAGATGGAGAATGATCGAGTCTTTCTTCTTGGACTAATTACTGACTCCGTTCTCCATAGAGTCATGTATGTTTGAGAGGGTAGAGGGTGGGAGATTAAATGATTTATGAGTTTAATTTCCCTTGTTGTTTAGAAGGCTGCTGCACTCTGAACACAAGGAAATTGATTAAAATAACAGTCGTTGAGAGCAAAACCCCTAGCCGTCAGCAAAGAGATGTTTTTCCCTCTTGGAATTGGAACTATGATCCCAGCTGCCTGAGGTCATCTCCTCAGCCCTCAGAGGCCAGTGTGGAATTTTCAAAACTAACAAGGTTTGACCTTTGCTAACAAGTTCAGGAGGAAAAGTAAAAAAATGCTACAGAGTCCAAAGAGCAAAGCAGCTTCATCTCCTATTGGTCTCTGCTTTGCCTCTGCTCTTTAGGGACTCTAGTTCTTAGATAAATGCATCTGTAATCAAATAAAAGTTAATAAATGTTTGTTGAAATGGTGATGGGTGGGGGAGGACTCACAGCTCTTTGTGGAGGGGAAGGGACAGGAATCCTAGGAATGACGAAGAAAGAGCTGGGGCTGGGAGGTGATGTGCAGTAAGACTCGCCTCAAATTAGCCTCCCTGAGCTCTGAGTTTCTTTTCTGCCCCGCAGGGATGACGACAATGTCTTCCACATCACGTTGCACACAGATAAGGGAGAGGTGTGTGAAGGGTGGGGGAGGGTGGCGTGGGAGGGCTGGGCTTCATCCAGGTAGCTTTCTGTGGACCACAACTATGGAGAAGCAAGGCCTGGGCTCTCTGAGGTTGAAGTGAATGAAAATGCCAGACATGGGCACCAAGTCAACTGCCAAGCCAGAAGTAGCAAATGAAAGGGGGATTTGCTCTGTTTCCACCCAAACTGTCCTGATGCCAAGCAGAAGTTCTGATTCCATTCAGACATTGAGTACCTGGAGTCAGCACAGACATGGTGGGTTTTGAAAGGCCAAGTTCTCTGTAAAACCAACCTTATTTAAAATGCCAGCTGCACTTCAGGTTCCCCAGGCCACTTCTGACCAACTGGCTATAAATTTGGAGGTTCACTGGTAGCATACGCCTATGTTCTCTACACTCTGGGAGGCTGAGGCTGGAAGATTGCAAGTTCAAGCTTGGTTTGAGCAACTTAGAAACTGAGAAAGACCATTTCTAAAAAAAAAAAAAAAGTAATTAAAAAGGATTGAAGGGCTGGAGATGTAGCTCAGTGGTTCTGGCACCTGCCTAGCAAGCGCAAGGTCCTGAGTTAGATCCTGGTAACAACATACAACAATAATGGGCATGGTGAGTCACATCCATCAGCAATCAATACCACATACCACAGTGCTGGGCGTGGACACCTGTAATCCCAGAACTCGGGAGGCAGAGGCAGGAGGATTGCTGAGTTGGAGGCTTGCCTGGGCTACAAAGTGAGCTCAGGGCCAGCCTGAACTACAAAGCGAGACCCTGTCTCAAAAAAAAAACAAAAAAATTCATTCAGTGACTGGCCAATGACTGAGTTGATGCCAGTCTCCAGTTTTCCCTCCTCTGGGAAGTCTGGTAACTGAGAGTCCTGACTCAAAAAAAAGCCCAAGTTTGGGGGTCAGGGATTTAACTTAGTGCCACCATACCTGCCTCACAAACACCAGCTCCAGAGTTCAATCCCTGGTACTGGAAATAAAAGAAAAATCACAAATTTGATATTTCTGGTGAGTAGTTCCCATCTAAGTTCCAAAAGTTTCTGAAGCTCTGTGCCAGAGACCTGGGATATATTCTTTATTATATTCAAATTAATATATACCAATATATAAATTATTAGAAATCAGGTATATTCTTTGTTATTCCACAGAGATAATAGTTTGAAGGATAAGCATGAGTAATATCTAGTTTGGACAAGGGTTTCTTTTACTTGTCCACCTGGATTTTGGTATCTCTGCCATAAATACAAGTATTACATAATTACTTTTTTTTCTGATACCAGGAATTGTACTCAGGGTCTTGCACTTGCCAGGCAGGTGCAGTGTCACCACTGAGCTAAATTCTTGGCCCTATATAATTAGTTTTAAAAGTTTGACTTGAGATCATACTTTTAAGTGAAATAAATCAGATATGTAAGTTTCAATATGGCATATTTTGGATAATTAAGGTCTAAAATGGATGACAGATATTAGGAAGTAAGAAGAAAATGTTCAAATGGGAAGAGGAATAAGGGAAAGAGGGGGAAATGAAGGAAGGGAAAAAGAAAAAAGAATAGAAAAGAAAAAATGGAAACAAGGATTTTGTAAGTAAGGAGGGGAAGAAGGGTTGAAGGAAGGAAAGGGGAAGGAGGGGGATAAAGAAGAATTAAGATACATTACAAATTCCCTATGATGAATGTGATCATTATGCATATCAAAAGTACCCATAAAATTAATTTGAAAAATGGATGTCTGGGAGGCTGAGTCAGAAGAATGGCAAGTTTGAGCTCAGCAAGGACACTTGAGTGACTTACTGAGATCCTGCCTATGTAACAATGAAAGAAGAGCTGGGCATGTAAGCTTAGGGTGATGATTAGGAGTTCAACCCTCAGTACTGCAAAAAGAAAAGAAAAAGTTTGATATAAATCAGCATAGTGCCAATTGTCTCTAAAGGAATTTTGATAATTTATGTAGTATGTCCATATTTTCTGTACTGTTTCAATGTTTAAAATGTCTTATGAGTCTATAATTTTAAAATCTGTAACTTTAGAAAAATTATAGCATATGATTTACATATTTAAAACAATTTTTAAAATACATAGGTGGAAGAGTTCCAGTGATTGAATATACCCACGCAACTAGACACGTGGATCAAGACATGGAGCATTTCTACTGGCCTGAGAAAGTTTCCTCCGAACCTCCAGTCTGTCCATCACCTGCTACAGCCAGTATATTCTGTGTGTTATTTGGTCTGTTCTTGAATTTCTCATAAGTGGGATCATGTAGTATGTGCTGTATTGTATCATTTTCTTTCCTCCAGAACATTGTATTGAGATACATCCATCTAGTGTCAGAAGCTGACTTCTTTTTATTGCTACATAATAATAGTCCACCACATGAGGGACACTGGGTTGTTTCCAATATGGGACTACTACGAATAAAGTTACTATAAACATTTTTTGCACAAGTATTTTTGTGGATATATGTCTCTTAGGTATATATACCCAAGAATTGAATTGTTGAGTCATAAGTGTATGTTGAACTTTTAAAAAAAACTACCAAACAACCTGCTGGTTTATGCAACCTAACATTCCCACTGGCAGTACGTATATGAAAGTTCTAGATATTCTGTCTTCTTACCATACTTGCTACTGCCAGTCATTAGTTTAGGCACTCTAGTCAGTGTGGGGTGATTTTTGCACTATTAATTTACATTTTGTTGATGATACATTATGGCAAATATCTTTTCATTTGCTTTGGTGTCATTCATATCTTTATGTGTAAAAATTCAGTTCAAGTGATCTGCTTATTTTTTAATTTGAAAAATGCTTCGCTTTATTCGGGTGTTTTTGCATCAGCTTTCATTTCATTCTCCTACAAAGCCTGAGGGTTGAGGGCTCAGCAGCACTTCCTTGCCACAGATGAGACTGCTGGCGTTTGGAGAGAGCTTCGCAGCTGCCTGATGGACTGAGACAGGGTCTCCTCTCGTCCTTCCTCTTCCCAGACCCTGCTTTCCTTCTCCACGAAAGGCTGTCATGCTGCGAAAACAACATGCAGAGGGGACCCAGTAATACACCTGAAGCTTCCACCTGGTGTGAGCGAGCATGGGAAGACATCACCCTTGGTCTTCCAGCCAGACCTTGGGGGAACCACTGCATGACCCTTCCTGTGCTGGCCAGTATGGCAGATGGACCTACTGAGGCAAGGGAGAAGCATTTCACCAGCTGCAATACAATTGCCACATAATGGTGAATAGTGAGGAAACTGCTTCCAGATTCCCCAAACACAAACTTGAACACAAACTTGGGACCACTTGGCTATTGAATGAGGCTGAATAACTCAGCCATCATTTTCCTGCCCACCTCTCCACTCCCTTGACACGGAGTGGCATTCAGACACTGACAGTAGATCATCGACTTAAACTTTTGTTCATTATTTACTATGCGCTGAGAATTGTTGGGTTGCTTCTAGTTACATTATTTCATCATCTGCTTTCTATCTTTGATTCATTTCAAATTCAACTGCCTAGTATCTCATGCCTTTGAAGAATCTACTCTAAAAGTGATCAAAATAACCTGTTGGGTTGTTCTAATTTTCTTTTTTTAGATTCTTAAGAAATTTTAAAATAAAGATTTTGAAAGTAGAGATTCCTAACTGACTCCCTACTATGCTAAGATATGTTGATTACAGGAAACCCTGAGCACTTCACTGTGGCATATTGGAGAAAATTCTTCATTCCCCTTGTTTAGCCTAAAGAGATGACTCTAACCAGGATAATTCCAGGCAATTACTTCTGGATGGTGAAATGTGCTGCTATAGGCGTTTTTGCTGATTTTTGGTGAAAATAGGTAATTAATTCTGTTGCCAATGTGGCTAGGAAACATAGGATGTTATGTTTAAGTTTATAAGAATTGTAATATACTATGTGAAGTGTTAATACAAATTTGTGCTCTCGACAGAAATATATGATAATTCCAACTGTCCTGCACCCTTGCAATCTTTGCTATTTTCAAAAATTTTAGTCATTTTATATTATGTTGAAGATCCATTGTAGTTTAAATTTGTATTTCCTTTTAAGATATTTTAAAAGTTTTTCAAAATTATGACTCTCAGAATTAGTATGAAAAACAACTAAATTAATTTTGCTGTTTTTAAATTTTTACTCTCTTGGAGTTTTAAAGCAGTGTTTGATGGATTGAATGAGATCATGTATTACTCAGGTTTGCAAAAACATAGCAATTAAAGTAATGGACTCCAGTAGTCATTAGCATTTCCATTACTAAAGGGACCCTTTAAAGCCTTCGGTCTCCTCTAGGTATCTAGATCTTGGGAAACCTCACAGGGGTTTGTTTCCCCACCACCTACACTATGGATGAAGTTATTTTCTGTATACTTAAAAAATGTATTCTTCAAAATGGCAAGAAGGATTAGAATTGGAATTATCAAACTAACCCCTGCTGAAGAGGAAATCTTTGTCAGACTTTAATAAATCACTCGATTTTAGAATAATCATTTAACTTTCACATGTCCTGTGCTGGGGACAAAGAATGACCTTCAGCTGTGAACAATTACTCACTTTTTCATGAGTCTGTGTCTTGTCATTTACATGGCTTTTAATTCTTTCCGAGAATGGACTATATCTCTTTGGCACACAACTGTACCAACTCGTATAACAACCAGGATGGCATCTAGCATATAGGAGCTCAATAAAACTTGTTAAATGAAGGAATTAAAATTGTTCTTTTTATGTGTATTCAGTGCCAGTATAAAGCCCTGAAAGTGACAGATGACCCAGATATATTTGTGAAAATAAAGTTGAAAAGCTGGAAAAGAACTTGAATGAATAGCAGAGAAGGAAGAAAAGAAATCTTAACAAGTTTCCCTTTACATAGGCAAGTTCTCTTTTACTCAGAATACACATTCCTCACAACATAGCCCAAGGATATCCCACAGGCTCCTCAATACAACAGACTCAGAGTTGAGGTCCTGATACATATGCTGATCCATTGTCAATTGTCTTGGTCCACTTTCCCATCACTGAGACAAAAGACCAGACAACAACAGTTTAAAGGAAGAGAAATTTATTCTAGCTCACAGTTTCATCTGTGGTCAGCTCACACTGAGACAGAAACAGAATGGCCAAAGGGCATGACAGAGAAATTGCTCAACCCTACAACAGCCAGAAAGCAAGAGAGAAAAGGGAAAAGCAGGGGACAGAAATACACTCTTTCAGGTCACACCCCTCAGTGACCTGCCTCCAACTAGGCCCCATCTCCCAACAGCACATTGAGCTGCTGAATTATCAGTGGATAAACTGACCTATGAGTACATTGCTGCCATGATCTAATCACCCTCCAAACACGTGAGAATTCAGGGGAACATCTTGCTTTCACATAAGCAAGGTCTTTTTTGTTTTCAAAAAACATTCTCTACAAAGCTCATTCAGATATCCGAAGACATCCCACAGACCCCTCAATTCAGCAGGTTGAAAATGAAGGTCACTACATATCTTCAATACTTCCTCTTGTACTCTTACACTTCCCCAAGCTGACACTGCCCCCCCCATACCAAAGAGTAGGACTCTCTACTCTTCTCCCTTCCTCACCAACCTATTCATTCTTAGATTGTTTTATCCAAAAAATATTTATTGAGAGTCTTCTATAAACCTGACTTCGTTCTTGATATTGAGGACATGCATTTTAGAGAACTTCACCTTGAGACATATTTCTATTATTCAAGAACCTAACTATTATAGTCTTGATTTCCTAGGCAACAGTCTATCATCTGAGACATGTTCCAGTCTTGAGAACAAAGGCTAGAAACTTCATCACACAGCTTAATTTTCCATTCATAGAGGATGAGTCAAGGATGACTCATCCGATAACTATTTCTATTGAATTGCGATGTCTAGCAAAGAAATATCTCCCCGCAAATTTTCCCTTTTCTTTCTTACTGCTGCAGTAGAGAGACATCATGTATTTAATCATCTTTCTCAATTGTGTGAGGACTTGTAAGTCAATTAGAGATAGAGTTTGGTGTGGACCAAGAAGATTTGTACTTCCTGGGAAAAGGTCATTCATACATATATGCAAAGTCAGAAACGACACTGACCCAGAAGAAGCAAGAGAAAGTGTATTTCAGATCCAGAAATACTTCAGGAAATGTCAATGTCAAACTCTAGACAATGAAAATGATAACAGAATGAAATACACAAAAATTTCAGTGTTATCATTGGACAAGTGATTAATATGGATACAGCAAATCAAGGTGTTCTCTGGGTTAGAAATATTTCCTGTCTCTGAAGATTTATACATAGTAACATTTTATTTTGATTTGCTGCCTCCAACATATTTTCTTAACTGCTCTGAAATCCCCTCTATTCTCTCTTCTCACCCTTTCCCTGCAGCTCTAGGCAGCAAACAAGAGGAAAGCTGGTACAAATATTTACCTAACATGATATTTATTTCTGAATATTCCATTTTCTATCACCTTTTCCCCATTTGTGGTCATCAAACAATGTATTTCTCATTTGCAAATCCATCTCTAAACATGTCTTCTTCCTCCTGTTTCTCTTCTGTCTCCTTTTTGTTCTCTTGTTTTTTCTCCCACTCCCTGTGGTCTAAATACAAGCTAGAAACAACCTTAATCAAGGTTAAAATGAGTAATGCTTGGGCTACACTTCAAGAAAATGGAAATGTTTAATGATATCTAGCAGTATCCAGAGGCCATAAAACTCTTTATAGATTTTTCTTTTCCTCCTCTAATAATTTTTCTTGTTAACAATCACCAACATTCAAAATAAAACAAACTACTTGATTATATTTTCAGTATTAGCGTTCAGTACTCTGTTTATGAATGCTGAGAGAGTGTAGCTTTATATTTCTATTGTGAGTATGCAATATCTTGGTCACACTGAGTGATATTGGCTTTTTATGGGGACAGAACTACTATTAAGAAGGTTATTACTTAGAAAAATTTCAGTGGGAGTTTCCAACCATCAAACTTGAAACTTTCTTTTGGAAGCCAATCTGCAAACTGAGACTTCCAAATTTGGAAGAGTCCTTGTTTTCTGGTTTTATGAGGTGGTGTAGTTTTCATAGAAAATGACATTAACGAGAGTGTTAGGGATAATAAGCACTGATACTTTTCATAAAGGAAAAATCTTTCTAGTATTATACCCTGTGTGTGGGTATGCATGAAGACTAAATCACTGGATGCTTTGTGTCCCCAAAATATTTATTTGACCACTTAGGGGAGTGGGTTTGTGAGAGCTACCCTTTAAGCCTACAGAATAGAACCCAGAAGGCAGAAGAAGCCACTGGGGAGAGGGCCCCTGCTGCTTTATGGTCCTCAATACCATGCAGTACCAATAAAAGAGTCAAGGAGGGAGCACCACTGGATAGCAGAATGGTCTCTGCCCAGACTTCCAACTGCACTTTTTCCTCAGATTTCCATAGCCAAAGTTATATGTCTATAACCTATGCCTTAGTTGGGGGGACACTATTGGGAGGTGGAACCTCTAAGAGGTGGGGCCCATTAGGAAATATTCAGGTCACTGGGGCACACTATCAAAGAGGATAATAGATCCCAGCTCCACCTCCCTCTTTTTTGTTCCCTGGCTAGGAAGTGACTGGTTTGGCTCTACATGCACCCCTGCCATGATATGCTCCCTCAGCACAGGCCCAAAGTAGCAGGGCCCACTGGTCTTTGACCCAAATCTCCAAACCATGAATCAAAAGGAACCCTTTGCCCTTTATGAGTTGATTAACTCTGGAGTTTTATAATACTGTTGGTAAGTTGATTAACACATCTTTATTCCAGACCATGAATTTGCAGCATACTAGGATAATAGTCCATGTACATCTTTTTCTGAACCAAAATTTGGATTCTGATTCAATCAAGTCTTTTGCAGTTGTTTACTTATCTTAACCCTTATTCAGTTTACAAGACAAATCACATTTGCTTGTAAGAATCATCTTTCTACAATCATATCTATCCATTCCTGGTTTTCCCTCCTTCCTATTCTACTTTCAATATAAAACTACAGGTTGGCATTACATTATTTCTATTTGAGATGAGGAACTGAAGTTTATGTAGTTTGAATAAGTTGTCTCGTAAGCAATAAATATGGGGTGAAATTTGATTCAAGTCCCCTGACTTCAGTGCTTGGGCTCTCAAAAATTATGCTGAACAACTTGTGCAAAAAGGAAATAGAACCATAGTATGTAACAAAATAGTATTATACACAGAGGTTCTATGTCTTATCGGTATCTTGAGGGGATGAAATGAAGTACTTTAGGCTTAGTACTTGGCAGTATTCTAGGATATAATAAACATTAGAGATGATAACACACACGATGATAATGATGAGAAAAGAGTATGAGAATGAAGAGGAAGAGAAAGGAGGAGCTGGAATTGTTTCTACATCTTCTTGCCTATTCCATTGATAGCAAGGGTCTGTTTCTTTGCCACTTTCATGCTGTTTTTTTATCACAGTAGCTTTGTAGTATAGTTTCAAGTTGAGGATTGTGATTCTTCCTGCCATATCCTTGTTGCCTAGAAATGCTTTGCCATCCTAGGTTTCTTTTCATTACAGATGAATTTTTGGATTATTTTCTCTAGATCTATGAAATATGCTGTTGGGATTTCAATTGGGATAGCATCAAATCTATATAGTAGTTGTGGGAATATAGCCATTTTGACAATATTGGTTCTTCCTATCCAGGAACAAGGGATTTCTTTCCATTTTCTGATATCCTCTTCAATCTCCTTTTTCAGAGTGCTATAGTTTTCAGAGTAAAGGTCTTTCACCCCCTTTATTGGGTTGATTCCTAGATATTTCATTTTTCAGTGCTGTGGTGAAAGGAATTGTTTCCTCTATTTGTCTCTCAGTGAGTCTATTATTTTTATGTAGGAAGACTGTTGATTTTGGGGCACTGACCTTATATCTAGCTACTGTACTGAACCTAGAAATTAAGCAGTTTTTTTTGGCTGTTTGGGATCTTCTACTTAAAGTATTATGTCATTGGTAAATAGTGACAGTTTAACTTCTTTCTTCCCCATCTTTACTTCTTTTGTTCCTTTTTTTTTTTTTTGTCTAATTGTTGTGATTAATGTTTCCAGACCTATATTGAACAGAAGAGATAGTGGACATCTTTGTCCTGTTCCTGATTTTAGTATGAAAGTTTTCAGTTTTTCACCATTTAGTATGATGCTTGCTCTGAGTTTTTCATAAGTAGCTTTTGTCACTTTGAAATAAATACCTTCTATTCCAAGTTTCTGTAGAGTTTTAATCATGAATTGGTGTTGGATTTTGTCAAATGCTTTTTCTGCATCCCTCATATTTTTTCTTTCTTTTCTTTACTTACCCCTACCTCCCCTTTCTCTTTGAATATTTTCTATTTCACAATATCTATCTATACATTCTATACCTATGCATTTTAGGACTCATTTACATCTTGGGTTTCTAATACCAGAGAAAACATACAGTATTTACAGTATGTTTACAGTATTTACACAGATACATACAGCATCTGTGTTCTCTTTATTTCACTTATGCGTATGTCCTCAAGGTACGTCCATTTGAGTATAAATGACTCAAATTTATCTAAGATTCCATCTCACTTCACAAAGAATGGCTGCTATCAAAAAATCAACCAAGAACAAATGCTGGTTAGGCTGTGGGGAGAAAGGAACACTTCTCCACTGTTGGTGGGAATATAGGCTAGTGCAACCACTGTGGAGATAAGTGTGGAGATTACTCAAAAAACTAGGATTAGAGGTCCCATTTGACCCTGCAATTCCCCTGCTAGGTATATACACAAAAGAATTAAAAGATTCATATCACAGTGACATATGTATACCCATGTTTATAGCAGCTCAATTTGTGATTCCATCTGTTTTTGATGCTGACATTCCATCATGTTCCTGAGGTCCTCTATTTTTTAATCTGTATCATTCATCCTGATTATCATTTCTGTTGTTATCTGCAAGATTATTTCTGATTTTATTTTTTCCAGATCCTTTTTGTTGCCAATTCAGTCCGTTCCCAGCGGCGGCGGAGGACTGAGGCCTGCCCACTGGCCCGCTCCATCCTAGAGCCGTGCAGTGAGGAGTCACGAACGGACCCGGGCGCCATCCCCACCTTGGAGGATTGAGGCCTGCCGGCCGGCCCCCACTCCAGAGCTGCGCTGTGAGGACCCAGGTCCGAGAGGGGCTGGAGCCATTTCCCGCGTCCCTCCACACTGGAGCCACGCTGAAAGACCAGGCAAGATTTAAAAAAAAAAAAAAAAAAAAGGAATCTAGCTTTTATTTTGCCATCTACGCCTAGATCCCTCTATTCACCTCCTGTCCCCACACCCTCTCCTATCTTCCTGTCAGAAGGAATACCCAGAAGTAAAAGACTCTTAGGCTGCCCCATTTCTTCTCCTGTACTATTATAAGAAGGTGTGCAAAGTCTCCAACAGTCTTCCAGGTAACTGTATTTTAGGGTAGTCCATTTCATTGGTTCCTATTTTTTTTAATTGAATTCTTTATTGGTACAATTTATATACATCTCAATATTGGTTCCTATTTTTGCCTTTAGAGATTGGGAATTCTGGGTTTGGGGCATATTTGGTTTTTTTTTTCTCATTTTCATTTTTTGATAGTGTTTCTGGTTTAATTTCTGGGTTAATGTCTGTAAATTGCTGGATGCAAGTACCTTTCTTGCTAAATTTAGATTCCTTAAGAAATGATTTGTTACTGGGTCATCTTCCTGGTATTAATGACTCCTAGGCCTCTGCACAAGTCCCAGTACAACCCCAGAACTTACTACGTAGATGCAGATGTTGGGTCTGAGTCTTGAGGGGATGGTCTTGCGAGAAATCAATTGTTTTTCAGGTGGGGCAGAGCCACTCAGCACCGGACTTGCCCAATCCTAGTCCCAGTGCCACCATTTTACTCTGAGCTCATATTCTTGAGTAAAATAAATCAGACACATGTGTAGATATCACATTGTTTCTCCTATGTGAAAAACCAAAAGTGTAAATAAGGACCAAAATGTATTATAGATGCTATGAAATAGGAAGAAAATGTTCAAATGGAAAGGAAGAGAAAAGAACAAAATTAAAAAAGAAGGAAAAAATGGAAACAAAGCATTTGTAAGTAAGGAAGGAAAGAGAGGTAGAAGGGAAAAAGGGAATGTGAAATAAAAAAGGAAATCAAGATATGTCATGTACAGATACAAATTCCCCATGATGAGTGTGATCATTATGTATATATATAAAATGTAGCAGGAAGTTTTAAGTAGGAAGAGAAATCTCAAAAATCACTTGTCTGCCACTTTCAATGATGATTCCAACTGCTTATTTTGGTTATGGTAGGTAGGTAGTGGCCATGTGGGAAATATCAAAATTATGAAGCTGTTTGAAAAAAACTTAGCTGATATTTGGAGAAAGGATTAACTTTTGTGTTTGAGATGTCATATTACTTTCCTTCTTTCCTCCTGCAATGTCAAGTAGTACTTAGTCTCCTAGGACTCTGTAAGTCAAACTGGTCTTAGATTTTTTTCTTACCCTGGTAATTGAGGAAGGTGGTGAGATGTGAAAGTCAGAGAATGGGATGAGAGTCTGGGAAGTATTGTTCTGATACTGATAACAGGTCTTCCCTTATCCAGATCCTAATCTCAGTCTGAAACCTACTAACCATCTTCTAACTGCCATGTTGTTGATCTCAAATATTAGAGTGTCCAAGGAACCTCCAGGTGTGTTACTTAGATTTTTGTTTTTATTTTTTCCTTCATTGAATTTGTGGGTACATTTTAGATACACATCATGATCATATTCAATATTGACAATTTGTATGTGTACATGCTATATCTTGATTTTTTTTTCACATTTCTCTGGCCTCCCTACAGCCTTTTTTGCTGTGACAAAATACCCAAGATAAACAATTCCATGCAGGAAAGAGTTATTTTGGCTCACAGTTTCAGAGGACTCAAGCCATGGTTAGCCAGCTCCATTGTTTCTAGGCTTGTTGTGGGGTGTAACAGTATGACAGAAGGGATGGTAAGGAACACAGTTCACTTCAATGTGCCCAGAAAACAGAGGGAAGAATCCAGAGAGCTTGTACTTGTGCATTTTCCTCTTCTCCTTCTTTTTCCTCTAGCTCTTGCTGGGCCTCTATTCTGTTTGATGGTGCTACTCACACTTAAGGCAAGTCTCCCCCATAAGTTTGCTGTCTCTTGAGAAAAATTCACACACTCACTTAAAAATGGATTTTATTAATTTCCTAGGCACTTAGTCCAATCAAGTTGATAATCAGGATTAACTACCATACTGTCAAGATTAACTGAAGGAGGGGCTAGAGTTTAAGGAAAGCCAACCTAACCATCAGAAGATAATCAAAGGTGCTGAGCTCTCCATAAGGTTGAGTTTATTGGATATTTATTATGAGAGGCCTTCTAAAGCTATGAGAGGAGTGCAAACTTAAGCCAAAAACAAAGACCAACATGCTTATACATGCCTGTGATGGACAGTGACAGAAATCCACCATATCAGAAGAAAGAAGGCCCAAAACAGAGACCCTAAATGCCAAGGATTCTAAACCATAAAGTGACATGACCTAACAATATATTTGAACTGAGCATTCAGATCACAATTCTGCCTTTGATATCAGACAGATAATGGTCAGGAGTGGGCAAAACCCAGACAAAAGAGAAGTAAAAGGAGGTGTCTCTTTCTTCCACAAGATATACCACTTGCACTTCTAATTCCTCAACTATAAAATGGAGATCTTTTATAACAGGCATTTATGTATTACTAGGCTCATTTTTTTTTTGAGACAGGGTCTCGCTTTGTAGCTCAGGCTGACCCTGAGCTCACTACGTAGCCCAGGCAAACCTCGAACTCAGCAATCCTCCTGTCTCTGCCTCCTGAGTGCTGGGATTACAGGCATGAGCCACCACGCCCGGCTTACTAGGCTCATTTTATATGCTTACCAATATTAACTCATTTAATGTTCATTCAATGTTGACAATATTAATTCTTCTAGTCTATGAAAATGGAATGTCTATCAACTATTTAAAATTTTCTCTAGGGGGCTGGAAATCTAGCTCAGTGATTCTGGCACCTGTCTCGCAAACACAAGGTCCTGTGTTCAATCCCCAGTAAACATGTATAATGCTGGACAAGTGCAAGGTCCCTGGTTTGATCCCTGATAACCACATACAATAGTACTGGGCATGGTGACTCACATCCACCAGCAATCAGTACCATACACCACAATGCTGGGTGTAGTGGCTCATGCCTATAATCCCAGCACTCAGGAGGCAGAGGCAGGTAGATTGCTGAGTTCAAGGGTTGCCTGGACTACATAGTGAGCTCAAGGCCAGCCTGAACTACAAAACAAGACCCTGTCTCAAAAAGAAAAAAGGAAAAAGAAAAACATAATTAGAATTTTAATAGAAGTTGTTGGATCTGTAGAATGGTTTGAGTAATAAGAGCATTTTGCCAACATTAATTCTTCCAATCTACTACAATGGGATAGTATCTGAAGTCCCAGCCAAAGCCATCAGGCCAGAAAGAGAAATGAAAAGTATTCAAGTTGGAAGGGGAAAAGTGAGATTATCTGCTGGCAAGTATGTATGATCATATATGTAAAAATATGTGAAGATTTCATTTTTAAAAACTGTTAGAACTAATAAATCCATAAAGTTCCAGGGTACCAACTCCATCATAATGCTTCTATGCATCAACAGTAAACAATCTGAAAACAATCCCACATACAAACAGCAACAAAAAGTGATGCAGGACCTACACACTGAAAGTTATAAAACATTGATGGAGAAAATTTTATTTTATTTTTTGTCGTACTGGGTATCAAACTCAGGCCCTTATCCTTGCTATTATAGTTCAAGAAATGTTTGGTACCGGTAGAATCTAGAAAAAGCAGTGAAGGATCCTTCTCTACAGTCTTCTTGTTTTGTTCTTTTGAAGCAAAGCATTTATTGGTGCATGGCTTTTTCCAACTCTTTAATCTCCTTAGCATATTCCAGTTTAATTTTAGGAAAAAGAATTGTTCTCTTAAGTGTGAACTTTTGACTTTATTTTCTCTCCTTTTAAATTGGAGAATAGCCATTCTTAAGTACACTGAGTTTTGAAGTTGAAAGTTCAATATTTTTTTTTTTTGAGACAGGATCTCGCTTTGTAGTTCAGGCTGGCCCTGAGCTCACTATGGTGCCCAGGCAAGCCTCGAACTCAGCAATCCTCCTGCCTCTGCCTCCTGAGTGCTGGGATGACAGGCATGAGCCATCACGCCCGGCACTGTGGTATGTGGTATTGATTGCTGGTGGGCGTGAGTCACCATACCCAACATTGTATGTGGTTACCAGGATCGAACTCAGGGCCTTGCACTTGTGAGGCAGGCATCAGAACCACTGAGCTAAGTCTCTGGCCCCAAAAGTTCAACTTTTCACGTGCCTACTCCTGTCCCGGTGTGTCATGTACTGGTTCTCACAGATATGTGATAGACCAAGAGGAGCATCACAACACAGAAACCTCATTCAGTGTTCCACTTCAACCAGAATCCAAGAAAAGAGAAGCATGGGTGTCTTTCAGGGATAAACTCACCACAGCAAGCAGGGCTCTACTGCGCTGGCTCACAAACTATTCCTCTTTGAGGTCTTTCATAGGCCAATCACTCCATAAAACTGTGCTGTTTGGTTCTGAACAAAGAGATAAAAAGTTTCCGTAGAACAAAATGCCAGGGAAAGAAACTCAAACTTGAACAGATTTAAATCTTAGAATATTGTGTTCTATCATGGCTCAAAGAGTGATTTTGGAAGTCAGATTGGTGGTGGCTGGTGAGCTCCAAGGGAGAGGATGTGTGGCATTCATCAGAGTTGAAACAGGAGAGTTAAATCAGGAAATTAGAAGTGTTTCTCTGCCCACTCAACAGTAGCTCAACTAACAGTTTGGGTCCAGATGTGTCCTAGATTTAAGCCAACCGTGGAATTCCTTAGAGCTGAAAATCAAGCTGTCAAAATGTCTTTTCCAAGTGTCTGCTATATCTAGTCCTGTGTCAGACGATGACAGCAACATTATCATTGTCTCCACTCACATGCTTTCCTCTGCCAGTCATCTGACAGGGCACTTTGCATACATTTGTTTATGTTATACCCACCCTTTGAGATATTTTTATCCACATCTTACAAATGAGGAAAGTTAGCATCATAGAACCAAGCAAATTGCAGTTGTGAGTATGTGGTCTTTTGTACCTGGCTTCTTTCACTTAGAATATTGTCAATATTGCTCTGCATGCATAAGTATTTCATTCCTTCCTATTAACAAAGAACATTCAATTGTATGATTGTGCCCTATTTTAAAATCCATTTGTCAGTTGGTGAAAATTTGGGTTTTTCTTCCACTTTTTGGCTTTTATAAATAACCCTGCTGTGAGTTTCAAATACATCTTCGTGTGGACATATATTTTTTAATTTCTTTTAAGCATATCTCCAAGAGTGGAGTCATTGGGCCATATGGTAATTCTATACTTAACACTTTGAGGAACTTTCAAAGTCTTTCCCAAAGTTTCTTTATACTTTACAATCTCCTTAGCAATATGTTAGGGCTTTAAATTCCCATATATTTGCTAATGTGTTATTGCCTATTCTTTTATAATGATTATCGTAGAGGATATAAAGTGATATAATTTTGAATTGCATTTTCCTGGTGGTCAATAATACTGAATATTTAAAAAATAATATTAAGCATGTTATTTCATGTGCGTATTAGTCATTTGTATATGTTCTTTGCAAAACTATGCATTCAGATCCTTTACCACTTAGAATAGTACACAGACAGTGCTCGCTTTGGCCGCACATATACTAGAATAGTACACAGACAGACCCAATCAGAGGCCTGCCTGGACACCAGCAGTGCGGTCACACAGACCCCAGCCAGAGGCCCAGGACAGGAGTGGCACAGATGCACAGGCACAAACCAGAGTCACACCTTGAAGGGAGGATTTTCTTTCTTTGCTTTTCTCCCTCTTCATTTTTTACCTTTCTTGATCCTGTTTTCTTCTTGATGGTTCTCATTTTTATAGGAGTGAGAATACAGTTCCTACTGTTCCTGTTTCTGTTAGTTTATTCTGGTTTTGTTTCTGTTTCCTCCTCTTTTTTCATTTTTTTAAAAATTGATTTTACTGGTACATTTTTATATATACATTATGGTCACAATTGGCATTGAGAATTTGTACCAGTACATGACACAACTTAATTCTCATTTTTTCCCATTTCCCTGTCCCTGCAAACCCTGCCCCCTATATACATAAGCTTTGTTTTCTTTTCTATTACCAATTTTTTTCTTTCCCTTCTTCACTCGCCCTTACTCCCACTTCCCTTAGAATATCTTCTTACTATTTCACAATACCTATCATACATCTTAGAACTCACTTACACTTTCAGTTCCTCATACCAGAGAAAAGATACAGTATTTCCACATCTGTGCCCTATTTATTTCAGTTATGAATATGTCCTCAGGGTATGTAAATTTGAGTCCATAAGTGACTCAAATTTACCATTCTTTATGGCAGAGTAATACTCCATTTTATTTTATTTATTTTTTTGAGACAGGGTCTCGCTTTGCAGTTCAGGCTGGCCCTGAGCTCACTATGTAGCCCAGGCAAGCCTCGAACTCAGCAATCCTCCTGTCTCTGCCTCCCAAGTGCTGGGATTACAGATGTGAGCCACCACACCCGGCTCCATTTTATTTTATTTTATTTTATTTTATTT
>PVIC010017807.1:0-19891 GCA_004025085.1 Thryonomys swinderianus
GGGGATCGAACTCAGGTCCTTACGCTTGCGAGGCAGGCGCCGGAACCACTGAGCTAACCCTCCGGCCCTGTGGTATGCCTTTTAAGGTCCGAGCAGAAAATACTTGGGAGTTGAGAAGGTAGAGAATGAGACCAAGGAGTCCGCTCCGATCATTACCTTTATTGTGGGAACCTCTAGGTTTGGTAGTAAAACTTCAAGTTATTTCTGCCAGTAGCATGCGAGCATTCTGTGGTCATTATACGGCTTTGGAACTTACCAGTTGGGATGTTGACAGCTTCATTATTAAGTATAGAAGATGCATTATCTTCAGTTACTTTTACATTTACGGGCATAAATTGCTTTTGTAGTCTAAGGGAAAAGGTCAAAAGGACTAACGCACTGATCACAACGAACTTGACCACCCACTTCCCGGTGATAACGAAAATCTCTTAGGAACGTGGTTCATAGTGGGAAATAGGAAGGAGCCCTGTGCCTTTTTTCTAAGGAGTCTTTCCATTTTCTGATATTCTCTTCTATCTCCTTTCTCAGAGTCCTGTAGTTTTCACAGTAGAGGTCTTTCTCCTCCTTTGTTAGATTGATTCCTAGATATTTCATTTTTTTTCTGGGTGCTTCTGTGAAAGGGATTGACTCTTCAATTTCTCTTTCAGTGGGTCTTGTTTGTGTAGACAAAGGCTGTTGATTTTTGAGCATTGACCTTGTATCCAGCTACACTACTAAATTTGGCAATCAAGTCTAGCAGTCTTTCGGTCTAAGGAGTGTGGTCTGATCCATTCTGCCACCTGTCGCCTAGTTTTTATCATGGCCAAGTAAGTTTAAGCTAGCTTCAACACTTTGTGTTCTTTCTTTGCTGCCGTCAAAGTTTTGTTTTCACCCCTCCCCAGCATGAACGCGTATTTTTAATGGATTTATTTTAAGGAGAGAAAAGAAATAAACTTCAGTGTACACTTCCACATTGCCTGTACCCCTGACTGGTTAACATCCATGCGACGCTGTGGAAAATGTCTCTTCCACTGTAGTAGAGGGATTTGAATGTGCTTTCTTTGGAGAGATCTGTGCACAGTCAGAGGATGAGATTAGAGAAACGAGGTAGCATTGGTAACAAAGAGAGCTCTAATAATTTTTTAAAGATTTGTCTAATGTTGGCTTTGAATAAAGATGTGAGAACTCTCTGTTCAGCCTTTTTAATGAACAGCAGGGAGCTTAGACAGTCTTGGGAGAAAGGGCCCCTTTTTTCCATTAGAAAGAACTACTTCAGCAGAATGTTGGATAATGAGATGCAAAAGTCCTTCTACAGAGTCTCTTTTATTACATTCCTCAGATGAAAGTGGCTGTTGGGGTATATTACCCCTTCTCCTTTCCACTAAAAGGAATCAATGATTTGACATTGATCACAAATAGATTTAGTGAAATCTTGACTGCTATACAAAATTTGCCCAGAATTCTCTCCCTTGCTCTCTCTCTCCCTCTCTCTCCCTCTCTCTTATACACACACACACACACACACACACACACACACACACACACCATTTGAAAGAACACTCCTGAATAGTTGTTTATATTAGGCATACAATGAAATCACTACTCTTAAAAAGTTCTGAAAAGAAATAGAAAGAAAAGGACAGAGAAAATGGATTACTTTCTACACTACTACCTGTCCTTCAAATACAGTTTAAGACAATTAAATAACAAATTATAATATATCTTCTTCTAAAGCTACAATGGCAGTTGTCCTTATTAAGTAAGATGGGCTGAGAAAGCTAATTGAAGATCAAAGTACGACCAGGTGTGATCTGATCATTTGGTATTCGTAAAAGATTTCCAAAATATAGATAGCCAGAAGCTCTCAGCATACCTTTTAGTTTTCTGTTGTTTGGATTATGCATTTAAATGAGTCCTTAATATTGTTGATATTGTTAATCACTCCCTTCATATTAAAAATAGGAGGCCTACATAGAACTTGAGTGTGGGAGCACTGATTTAGGAATTAAATCATTTTCTTTCTGATTTAGAGAATTAAACCATATGGCTGTTTCTCAATAAGAGGTTCAATTTGGGGGAAGGAATAAATATGATACAGAAAGAAAATAAAAGAGTATGTATAAAGGGGGTGGGGAGGTGTGGGTGGGTAGGGATATGCATAAAAATGAGAATTAACTTGGGTCATATACTGGTACAAATTCCCCAATGTTATACGTGATTGTGAGCTGTATATAAATTGAACCAATAAAGAATTCAGTTTAAAAAAGAGGTTTAATTTGGAAAACTAAAAGTTTTCAACAATGTGGTGTGGTTTGCAGTTATTTTTGCAAATGATTCAGTCTGACTTTGTATGTACTAGAGAGTCACAGAAAACTAAAAAAATTGCAAATGACCTTTATCGTTAAGATGTGAGCACCCAAATGTGAGCCAATACTTTCCTAAATCTTCTGAAAATGAATATATGAATCAGAAATTCACAGAAGCAAACATTCCTTTCCAGAAAGACAGATAAGAAGACCAGGATGCTATGCTTCCTAAATCTGTTAATGACCTCCTACACCAAAGAAAATTTCACCAGAAAAGTTAAAATAAGAAGACTTTATTGGAGCTTCTTGGAATAAGAAAGAGAGATTGAGCCCAGAAAATACAGAAAGGAGAAGGGAAGTGGAGGGGTGAGCTTGTGCAAAAGTGCAAAGGAAGTTAGAGGAAGAGTAAATCACTGCACTCACTAGAATTATTCATTTGTGTTAATTTGCCTTCCAACTGAGCCCGCAAGATGGGGCCCTGTCTTCTAAAGTAATGAAGATGGTCTTTGAAAAAGATTAATTTTTTTGCATCTCGGGCCAATTTTTCAGATATTAAAATATAAAATAGAAGATGAAATAGGCTAAACTAGAACAGTATCATTCACTCTCAGAATACCAAAACTGGGAGGAAATATAGAGACACTGTAGAAAATTCACTTCTGAATGAAGGGAATAAAGCCAAAAAAGAAATACCATTGTGTGTGGTCATATACCACAATATCTGATAAAATTTTTAAAAAGATGGGGCCAGAGGGTTAGCTCAGTGGTTCTGGCGCCTGCCTTGCAAGCGCAAGGTCCTGAGTTTGATCCCCGGTAACCACATATAATGCTGGGCATGGAGACTCACGCCCACCAACAATCAACACCGCATACCGCAATGCCGGGTGTGGTGGCTCACGCCTGTAATCCCAGCACTCGGGAGGCAGAGACAGGAGGATTGCTGAGTTTGCGGCGGCTTGCCTGGGCACCATAGTGAGCTCAGGGCCAGCGTGAACTACAAAGCGAGACCCTGTCTCAAAAAAAAAAAAAAAATTTTAAAAAGAACCATACATCTTGATGTTCCATGTAATATGTAGCATCTTATCTGTTAAGAATACCTCTGTGTAATACAAATCATACTGTTTTCTAAAGAAAGAATTCTAGTAAAAAAGGCAGGACTTGTACTCTAATTTTTTAATGTCTGTTCTGATGTTTTTACATCTACTGTACTCCAGTAGATACATTAAGAAGTAAAATAGTTATGTTAGCTTTTTAATATCCTCTTTAAAATACAAATCTTGTTGACTAAGAAAAGTTCTGTAGTTACAAAACAATTGAGAAGATAAACAAAATCCTCCTTTGTCCTAGACCCATTAATTTCTTCTGTAATTAACATTTTTTTTTGTTACAAGGGCACACTGGTCATCAATAAAGAACTAATCACAGGACATTATTGCTAAGTAAAGTCTACACTGTATTCTGATTTCCTTACCTCTTATTTGGTGTCATTGTCCTGTCACATAATACCACTCTGGATACCACGTCGTATGTATGTAGCCATAATACTTCTTTAGGTTCCTCTTAACCTCACCATTTTCTCAGAATTGTCTCAATTTTGATATATTTGACAATTTGAGGTTTATATGGAGACTATCCACTAGTTAGAATTCTCTAATATTTTTTCATATGTATATACTGTGGTCTTGTGAGGTTTTAGAAAGGATCACACCAAGATGTTGTTGCTGTATCACATCATGTCCATCATGATATCAATATTGATGGTTGCCCTGATCCTCCGGAGAGGACATTGTCATTTTATCCAAATTATCTTTAATACATATTATTATATATATTTCAGCATTAAGGAAATGCATGAAATCTGTGAATTAGTTGAATTGCATATACAAGAAGAGCAACTCTGAGATAATCTTTGACTATTTTGTACCAGGAACTCAAATCTTACACTTAACAAGGAATTAAAAATACTAAAGGACTGAAAATGTAGCTCACTGGCACAGTGCCTTCCTGGCAAGCGTGAGGCCCTGAGTTCAACCCCTGGTACAAAAAAAGGACTAGAATGCAAATAAGGATAGATCTAAAATTCCAAAATAAGGAAGAACTGAAATATAGATTTGTATCAGATTACTTTAGCAAAACTGAGTAAGACAAAGCCTGGAGATAATCCTTTGAGAGTGGTGAAGAGCTGAATGGGGAGCCACCTTTGGCAAGGGCAGTAAGGAATTCGATGAGAAGGTTAAAACTGATTCCTTTATTGGGGAAGTGAGGAGCAATATGGACCGCACCATTTCTAAAAACAAGATCACATGTGTCAAAGCGGGGTGCAATCAGATGGATGTAACATGCGTCTTTCAGATGTAGGAGGACGTGCTTGAGGAAGAACACAGAGAAACGATGCTGGACACTGATCAGGGTCCAGAGCAGCACAAGCACCATCTGCAAAGAACCAAGTGAGGCTCAGGCTGAGACATCATTCTACTCTATGCATGGGTGTCCGGAAGTGATCCCCTGAGGAACCGGATGTCCTGCAATATCTAGGGAGGAAATGGCTGGAGAGACAGGAGTTAGACTGCGTGGTGGGCAACCTGGTACAAGAACTGGGGCTCAGTGTAGGCTGGAGTGAACTGAAACATGTTCATGTAGTCACTGGGAACCAGGAATCTCAATGGGTGACCAGCTTAGGCATTTGTTCTTTTAAATTTTTAATTTAATTCTATAAAATATATATAATTATGTATATGCAGTGTACAATGTTTACATTCCCTGAGTGGAACTGATGCATGTACATAACAGATCTTAATTCCATTCTTTCATCCCTCCTCATGTAGAGGATTCCTTTGCTATTATCCCTATGCCTTTTTTATTTCCCATGAGGTTCTCTCTGAGTAGTTTATAGGATTCAGAGAATACAGACTCAGCACTCGGTATGGCAACATGGCTAAACCTAACATTAGCATCTTTCAAGGGGTTTCTCAAGGAAATAAAGCTTGCCTATTAAAAGACCTATGACAAGCAGAGGCTGAAGCCACTGAGCTACCAAATGCTGGTGAGGCTACAGGGAGAAAGGTACATTTCTCTACTATTGATGGAAGTGTAGACTGGTGAAATCACTGTGGAGATCAGTGTGGAGATTCCTATCACAGTGACATATATGCAACCATGTTCATAGCAGCTCAGTTTGTGATAGCTAAATCTTGGAAACAACCCAAATGCCCATCAACTGGAGACTGGGTAAAGAAGATGGGGTTTTACTATGAAATGGAATACTATTCAGCCATAAAGAATGATAAATTTGAATCTCTTACACTAAAATGGATGTACCTTGAGGACATATTCATAAGTGAAATAAATAGGTCAGATATGTAAATACCATACCTTTTCTTTGGTATGAGAAACTTAAGATGTAAATGAGTTCTAGAATGTATGATAGACAATGTGAAATAGAGGATATTCAAAGGAAAAGGAAAGTAGGGGTAAATAACAAGGGGACAGAAAAAAAGGTGACAGTTACAAAAAGGAAACAAAGCTTATGTATATTAGGGCACACCAGGTGTGGAGTGGGCAGGGAAATGGGAAAAAAAGAGTGGTCATGCCATATATGGGTAAAAAATTTTCAATGCTGAGTGTGATCATGATGCAGAAAATGAACCAACAAAATAATTAAAAAATAAAATTAAAAACTCATGCATTGGGAATCCTTCAGGACAGAAAAGGAAACACCACTAAGAGAAACCTTAACTATGGGTTAAGATCAAAGAAGGAGAGATTTAGGATATAGACATGTTTGAACCTGTCCCAACAAGTGTGATCATTTATCTCACAGTAAAACAATGTACTGTTGGCCTCGGTTTGACAATGATAACATTTCTGACATAAGAAATGCCAAGGGGAATTATGAAAATAAGCAAGCTCCTCATAGACTCTTTTCTGGATTCCTCTTTAACTTCTATTAATTTCTGCTTAGCCTCTGTGGAGCAAAGATATTGGAAAAGTCTCAATTATTTATATTATGTATCACAAGTGAAATATCTCATCTCCTCAAGTGCACTGGCTTTTATGAGTCAATATTTTCATGAAACACATAAAAACATTTTATTAGCTTCTAATTTTACAGAATAAATTAGTCCAGCAAAAATGCTGAAAGAAAATGACATTTTCTAAGTTCTACCTAGGAAATTATTGGTACTTAAATTATGATTGTTTTTTATTTTTTCCCATTCCCCTGCCCTCCGTTCAGCTCCTCCACCCCTAGGATACATAAGCTTTATTTCCATTTTTCCCTTTTTATCGTCAAAAGTTTTCCTTCCTTTCTTTGCTTCCTCCTCCACAGCAATCCCAGCAGGCTGAGGTGAATTAATAAAGATGAAAAGCGAGCCTGATTTGAAAGATAGAAAGACCAGCTTTTTATTTTTAATTGCTATCAAAGTAATTCAAAATAAATAGGGACCATCAGCAATATTTTTGGCAGAAATGTACTCATTTTTATGAGAAATGAGCTTTATTCTGAAGTGTTTAGTTCATAATTAGAATTGTAAAAAATCATCTCACCCTTAGTTATGGTTAACAAATGTCAAATTTTCAGTGACCTGATTCCCACGTGGAACATTTGAATGGTATGAGTGGTGTGTGCTGTGCATACCTAACCAAGTACCTGTGTTTTGTTTATCCTTCACTGAAATTGTATATTGAACATTACTATTTTATTTTAATGCGTTGGTTTGGGCTCAGTTTAAAAATCGCTTACATTTTTACCTCCTCATTCATTACCTTCAGGGTGAGATACTTCGTTCTCCACTTTTAGTTCTGTAACAAACTTTCCTCGAACCCTGATTCTTACTTTGGGTTAGATAAGCATAAGCAATGATGATATTAATTACCAGATAAGATTTGAAAGCTTTCTCGTGCATCTTAGTCTGGCTTTAGAAACTCAGTTTATTTCATGCATTCTATCTTTTGGGTCAAATCTGTTAAAATCAAAAGCAAATCATGCATTTTAAAAGTATTAAAGTTGAAATTTAAGAGAAATAAAGACACTAGCTTTTAGACATGAAATTGTAAGGACAGGAGTGGAAGATTTGATGAGCTTGATAGCTATAGTGAAACGTACATTACTGACTTTCACATTAGTTTCTTATTATGAATCTGCTCTTGAGGACATAAATAGTGGCACCACCCAGGGGGTTCAGACCCAAGCCCATGGCCTGGTTGGGGCTAAGACTCTATATTCAATAGCCTGTGTCAAAAGGAAGAAAATATGAACAAAACAACGGGATTTTCACAGAGTAGATTTATGGAATTTGTAGAACCACTATGTAGACTGTGACCTTTGATACTTCTGGAACACAATAGCATTTTTCCATGTGCTTTGAAAGGATAGCTTGTTCCCAGGGTGGCTTTTATGTTCAAAATCAAATTTAAATTTGATGATGACCTCTGTATTTGTTTGTGTGGTCTGTGCATTCCAGAATAGGCGTATGATCAAGTGATCTCCATTTTGTGACTCTTCCCTGCCCCAGCTCACCCTCCCGACCCAGGTGACAGCCATGGCTCTGGGGGATGGCCGTGATCTCTTTGGCTCCATTTGAGTCTGGCTTCCAGGCTCTCCCACAGTGCACTTGCCTCAGGCAGCCCATGGGGACGTTGGTCTGGCTGTTGCAGTGCTCTCTGGGCTGCCGTCACCTCAGTGGCTCATGCACGTCCTTCTGTGCTGATGCTGGTGAGTCTCACCGCTGAGACTTAGCAGTGTGTCTCGATTACACCATCAAGATCAAGGGCGCTTTTCATTTATTCCACAGTGAACATTTCTGTTGTGTCATTTACAGCATTTGAAAGGTGTTTGGAAATAAACACATTTGTGTATATTTATGACCCATTGCTGTCTTAGTCCTGCTAGTGATCTGCAAAGCAAAATTTGCCAACTGGATATGCAAAATTTTAACTTAAACCCGAATCACCAGATCATTGCAGGGGAGGCCAAGTATTAGCTTCTGAAAGTTAATGAAACATGAGTTCAGACAATTTCAGTGTTATTCCCTGGGATCGTCCTACAGGAGGAAATGAGAAAAATGAGAAAACCGTGACCTGTGGGTCTCTAGCTGCAAAGCTGTTATTGCCTCTTTTCAGTAAAATAAATAGCATAACCATCTTTGAAAGATGCAGGCATGCACACACACACACACACACACACACACACACACACACAAACGGCACCAAGAGTTAAAAGGAAAAAGAATTGGAAAAAATTGAAACATTGGCCTGGAAAGCAAAAATAAAGCAAGACAATTAAAAAGTACCTTTCACAGAAATGACAAGGACCTTATGAAATGTACAATTCTAGCTTGAAAATGGATTTTCAATATATTTTATTTAAACACAATAGAGAAGAAAAAGCTATATTTCTATCTGTGTTCTTAGAGTCAAGTTTAATCAAACGTGATATGAATTTTAAAATAAGGCATTCAAATATATAATAATATAGAAAAGGAAAAAATGTAAATAATTTTCACGTACAGAATTTAATGATGCTATATCAAGGAGTGACTGTCTTGAAGCGAGGAAATTTAATTATCTTGCGGATACTGCATAACATTTCTTTTTAGTATACACACAGCATTCGTTACATTCAAAGTCTGATTTTTAACATTTTTTTAGAAAAATGAACTCTCAGTTTAATAGTCATACCTGATCTGATTATATTCCTTATGTAGCAATTTTATAGGAGCTTGCTAAATTTAGAAACACACACATTATGTACTTGTCCTTTAGTCACGATTGTTACTTCACGCAGGTTTTGCTGTTACTTTTACACTGTATTTCCGTTCAGATCAGTTCTCCTTTTCCCTGGAGCACTCTCCTCTTCTCTGTATTTTGCCATTGACTAATTTCAGCATATCCTTTACATGTCTCCTTCGATATCACTCATTACAAGAGGTCTGGGAGTTCTGTCGGAGTCTGGGTTGGGTCTTACTCCATGGAAGATGTCGGCTCACACCCAGTCCACCTCCCACAGCCGCAGGATTGGGAGGAGCCAGGCAGAGGCCCTGCACTCACAGTGCTACGGCCCCACTGCCTTGTACACAGAGCTGGCTCTGATGTTGTCTTATGGTATAATAAGATGAGTCTTTTTTAGGAAGGCAGAAAATACTGTGGGATATCACACCAAGTTTTAGAAACCTCCTGGAAGGTGTAGTTGGCCCTCAGGGACTGACGGAGCTCATGAGCTCCTCATTCTCTATGTGATACCTTCATCCTAAGCAAACACCTTCTTACTAAGCACTTTCCCCTTCTCTGTCATCAGCTCCTTCTGGTTCTCTGAGCCATTAACTTGATTTCTCTTCCAAGGCTTCTTTTTTAGATGCACTAACATATTTGTGGTTTATCTGCGTTTAAAAACTTATCACCCTTGGGTCACAATTGTCTTCCCTCTCTTCATCAGAGTACATCTCAAGGGTAACATTTTTTTCTTGATTTCCATATAGCCAATATACTCTTCAACAAATACTGTACCAAAGCATCTGAAGTATCTGCCTCTGCTGAGCTGAGCAATTTCACCAGGGACCAGGGTCCTCTGGGGAGGCTTTGTGTCCTCTCAACATCTTCAATGCCACTCCACGGCTGGCTCTGACTTCCAGTTTATACAGGAGCTGATCAAAATATTGTTACCTAAAAAATTGTTAACAAAATACTGTTAATACAATGTGTGTCAGGTGAGTGCCTAACACAAGCATATATGAAATAGTGAATGCAAACATTTTCATAAACATGAGCTAAAAGTAAAGATGATAACAATAAGGTAAATGGGAATAGAGGATTCAGAGACCAAAGGAAGGAGTTGGTGGGGAGGGGGAATAAAAAGAATCAAGACATTTTATACATGTGCCTACTCCTTCACATTAATATAAACATCATGTATAGCAGATATGTATTAATAAAAGAATTAAACATCTATAGTGAAAGTTTAAATTTTTAAAAACACATTACATAAAAATATGCTTTGTCATTAATCTCTCTCAAAACACTCCACCTGGTTTTGGACACCCCACTCTTCTTGATGCTCTCTGAAACAGTTGTGGAAGTTGAGTTCCATGAGTGTGTGCAAGCTGTGATCAAAGGGTAAATGCTGCTGGCAAGTGTCAATCATCAGAAAGATATGGCGAGTCATTGCCCAGAAGAAGATCGGATTCCTGGTACAATGCATCAGGCATGACATAGTCCCTAATGATCCAAATATAGAGTACCATTCTCTTTCTCCCATTAAGATGTTGCACATTGTCTCTATTGTGAATGAAAATACACATTTCTCTTTTTTATTTTTTTAATTATCTTTATTGGTACATTGTATATACATATCATATGATGATCACACTCCATATTGAGAATTTGTACCAGTATATGACACAATTTAATTCTCATTTTTCCCCATTCCCCTACTCACTCCACAACCCCCAACCCCTTAAATACATAAGTTTTGTTCCCTTTATTTTACCATCACATTTTTTACCCATTACTCACACCTCTACCGCATTTCACTTTGAATATTTTCTATTTCACAATAATCATCATATATTCTAGAATTCATTTACATCTTCAGTTTCTCATACCAGAGAACAGATATTATATTTATACATCTGTGATCTATTTATTTCACTTATGGTTATGTCCTGAAGGTACTTCTATTTGAGTATAAATGACTCAAACTTATCTTCTTTAAGGCAGAGTAGTACTCCATTTTATAGAAAAACAGCATCATCTTTATCCACGCTCCAGTTGATGGACATTTGGGTTTTTTCCAAGATTGAGCTATTTTTTTTTTTTGAGACAGGGTATCGCTTTGTAGTTCAGGCTGGCCCTGAGCTCACTATGTAGCCTAGGCAAGCCTTGAACTCAGCAATCCTCCTGCCTCTGCCTCCCAAGTGCTGGGATTACAGACATGAGCCACCACGCCCGGCATGATTGAGCTATTTTAAATTGAGCTTCTATGAACATGGGTGCACATATTTCACTATGGTATGATTCTTTTCATTCTTTTATGTATACTCCTAGCAGGGCAGTAGCAGGGTCAAATGGGACCTCTAATCCTAGTTTTTTTTCTTTTCTTTTCTTTTCTTTCTTTTTTTTTTTTTTTAGGAATCTCCATTTCTGTTTTTTTTTTCTCTTCTTGACTATCCATTTCTCTCTCTCTCTCTCTCTCTCTCTCTCTCTCTCTCTCTCTCTCTCACTATTTCTACTTCCTTTTTTCACAGCTTCTTTCTTGTTTGATTTCTTTCCTATCTCCCCATTTCTCACAGTGGTGTTTCAACTCATGCCTTAATAAACATGATGACCAACTTTCTATTCCAAGTCTTCCTATCTTTTTTTTTATTTTCTGCCAAGAATTAACATTTTTCTTGCTTTCATCCATCTAAATACCTTGTTGGTATTAAACATGGTAACTGCTGAAATCGGAATTGACATTTTGCCCCATTCATACTTACATAGTAGTTGACTTGCTGCAATAATTCAAAGTTTCAAGATAGAAACATCAAATTATAAACTCCTTTCTAACCTTTCAAGTATTGGATTTCTTGGATTTCTATGAATGTTCTGTATCTCATATATGTCCACATAAAGCAACTTCAATGTGCAGCTCCTGCTATATTCATCTGAACCACAGATGACTCTCTGCCATCTTTCCTACCTGAGGTTGAAACAATTATTATTGATATTTACTGAGAAGCAGTTGTCCCAGACACTTATCCTCGAGTTTTCACAGTTCCACATCATCAAATTAAGAAGTCTTGGTCATGTCGTTACAAACATTCTTATGCACACTTTTCTACCTGCTCTCACTTTTCACTCCACTTGTTCATTAATATGTGTCCTTGACCATCTTGCAAAAAGGCTTTGAAGTTTTCTTCTCAATACTATGCTTTATTCTTACATGTCCAACTTTTGCATTTAAAAAGTTTACTTGAATCTTACTTTCTGCTCTTTTATAATATTCCATCAGAGTTTCAATGTGACAAAAGTACTTTATACTTTATATAAACTGCTGGGTTGATTCTTATGATTTGCTATTTTGGAAATTACCTCAATAAATATAATTTTGCATCAAAACACGATACCCAAACTCACTGTGTGCTTTTATCTCTCTGATAAGTTTGCAAATTTCTTTAGGATTTTAAGCACTATTGTCTATTATTTTATTCTTGACATACTGCTAAGTAATACACATACCAGGTGTTCCACATCCTCCACAGCAAGAATTTAAAATAAGAAAATCTAAAACCAAGATATTGAGAAAATGTGGAATTATAAGGTTATGGTTTGGCTTTATTTAGAAATACAGGAAGTAATACCTCTTTACACATGGTAGATGCTAAGTAATTACTTAACAGATTAAGTTAGATGACACATAGATATATACATAGTTGAGTTTGAAACAGCAACTGAAAACAACATTTTCAAACAATTGAGAACACTATACAATGTAGATTCCATTATCTGGGACTGTGCTTATAAAGTTTCCATGCTTTTCAATTTCCATGCTTTTCAATATCTGTCTTCTCCCTCTTTTATAATTGTTCTTACTCTTAGAGGTTCTGTGGAGTCTGATCCATACATTCTTAGCCGTTCACTTCTTTAATCATTCCTTATATGCTCAAACTTATGTTATCAGTTTTTTTAATGCCTCTTTCTAGTCAAATCTCACTGTATCATTTCATCACAGCTCTTTCCCTTGCTGTTACCATTTAATCTGACTAGAGGGATTTTTAAAGTCATTCAGTGTGGCCCTTCCTAAAGTTCCTCCCAAAACCCATCCAAACTATAATAGAGGAGGCCATGAATTGGGAGGGGAAACTAAAAGCGCTTCAGAATGATGGAAGTACTTACATGATTTAATATGCCACAAAGCCTATAGACGAATATAGGTTAATGAGATGGGTTGGAAGTTAAATAGAGGTTCCTTTTAGGTTAACTGTCATTCTTAGTGGGTAAACTTTGCTGTTCTCTTAGAGGTACAGAAAGTTGGCATCTGTGCCTTCCAGGAAGGATGACTTCCTTCTGCTAGAGCTGCTCTAGCCAGTGTGAGTGCATGCAATGGCACGAAGTAGTGGCTAGAAATTCTATCTAAATCTTTCAGGAATTCAGCATTCTCTTTTTAAAAATATAGTCCTGAGGACTTTCATTAGTACACATTTTACTGGGAATCTAATATCTTCCACAAATCATTACAAATTCAGAAAAATAAAATCTTTGTGATTGAAAAATTCTAAATATAATGCAGGGTATACCAAGGAAAAATACTACTTAAAATGGCATTATTGCTGAAAGAGTAGGACTAAAGAATTACAACCGAGAAAAATTCTGAGTAACAGAGTGATTCTCATTAAAACACATTTTCAGAAAAAAAAACTCCTTATCCAATATTATTGTAACTGTTTGTGGTGGGTATTACTACATGGCAAGAGAAGAAATGGACATTTAGAGCATTTGAAATTCTTTCCAGGTTATATAACTAGTGAATTAAAAAAAAATAATTTCTTAACTGAAAAATCCAAGCCAACATTCTTTTTGTTCCCACAATAGATTTGCTGTGCACTCAAAAATATTGGTTGGTTTACATTATCCTCCAGGGAAGGAAGCCAGAAAGAACTACAATGGTCTATTCAAAGATGTATGAATACATGTGAACACACACACATACACTGAAGCACAAAGTTATGGCTTAAATCTAAAATTCCCTTTAAAAGTTTCATGTGTTCAGAGATAGGGTTCTTGGAAAGTGAGTGTGTCGCAAGGGTCCTACATTTATCAGTGAATTAATCAATTGATGAACCAACAGTTGAATGTCCCGAGGGAAGGTGAAACCAGGAGGTGAATAGCTGTCCTAGGCCGTGAATTTCTGCTTCTCCCTTAGACACTGCAAGCCTTGGACAGAACTGACTGAAACTGTAAGCTAAATAAACCGTCCTTCCATTAAATTACAGGTACATAGTAGGGTTTTTTTTTCCAGTGATGGAAAAGCGACCAAGATACACCTAGACATACCACATCCTCAGAGCAGGAATTTGAAATAAGAAAATCTAAAGCTGTTTAGAGAATGTAGCATTACAAGGAAATGGTTTGTTTCTACTTAGCAAAAAGCATATGCTTATCAAATTAAAAGCTCATCTTTTCTGAAATGAAGGTTTAACGTTACCACTGCCCCCTGAATGTATGCAACAAGCTTGCCCAAGGAGTATCTTTGCTAAGAAGAGACATAAAATAAGCAGCTTCACTGCATATTATGAGGTTCTCTTGACAGTCATGCAAGCTACAGACGAGAAGGACGAGGAGGGTGAGGGAGCTGTCTTGCGATGCTCAGGAGTAAAAGAGCTCAGTAGGCTGTGGAGAGAAATGATGTTTGAACAGAGTTTCAAGATTTTAATCATGACTAATAAGAGTCGCTAATCCACAGGTGCAGGTGTACTATCCCAAATCATATGAACAACAAGGAATTCAAATTAAATGTTAAAAATCTGACTTAACAAGAATACTTGGAGTCATTCTTAAGTGACCAATAATCGATTTTTGAGGGGTTTGGGTACTTCCAAATGGATTGTATTCTTAAGGTTTAATCATTCTTATCTAAGTCACGGGATTGTCTTTCAACTGTTACGTACAGCCCAGAAGGATAAAAGCTACTTGCTGTGACTTCTGCAGTGCTACCAGTGAAACGTTAAGTTCCAGAGGAGCTGGTAGCTAGTGTACTTGTCACATCAAGGGAGTCGGCACTGCCACCCCAGAAGTCCCTTAGGTCCCTTCTGAGTTCTCTAGGAGTCACTGCTCTGGGGACAACTCAATAGCTTCCCAAGAGCTCATAATCTTACTTCATAATCTCCCGTTTGTCCCAGAAGAACATTCAGCTGGTTAAAAGCCTTTCCATTTCAGGTAGTTATTTGATGTCCCAGGCAAACCGTGCATTCTCGTCATGTTTACCACATCTCATTTAATTAACAGTCAGGCACTCAAGTATGTTACCCTTCTCTCTGAATAGGTTTTCCTGGTTCATAGTCTGCTTGTTCCCTGAGGAAGAAATAATTACTCATCTACCAGCTCCTTTGATGAGTTCACAGGACGTACATTGTAGCTCTGATTTCTATTATAGACTGAGACAGCTCTTATTTATTACCCTTGTAGGTCACGGCACAACTCTACATGATGTGGAAGTTAAGTCAGTTCTTAAATTACTTCCTGTAAATAAGACTCATTAACCGCAATGACCTGAGAACACTTTCAATTTAAGATCCCGCCCAGCTAGGAGAGTCCTTATATGAATCCTGCTGCTGCTGGGGCTTCAGCTTCTTTTGTAACTAGACGGGGTTAAATTTTGGCTCCCCACAGCTGCAAGAACTCCTCCTGTCTTCCACATTCCCTCATTTTGTGTATCTGCATCTGAAACTTGCTATTTACATTAAAATGAGAAAGAGGAAATCATTAAGAAGTTTGATTTTGACGCTCTGAAGAGCCATGTAATAAGCCCATAGAAACTGGCTTCATGTGTTCCCCGTGTCAATAATGAGGTATTGTTCTTGAAGATCACTTAGAAAGTACCTCAATAATATATTCCTGAAGTAAGCACAATAATTTGGAACTTTTTGAAAAGTAAACATATGCACTTTTAAAATGTCCTAAAAATTATCTCAGTGTCTGAACATTTGCACTATAACCATAGTTACCTTATGTCTGCATCAGCCTGCATATTTTACTAAAGAAATGATAAACTTTAACAGCAGAGCAAACTTAGAAATTGCCCATCAGAAACAGAATCTGATCAGCACAGATGTCTTTTTGTCTTCCACTCTATGAAATGGATCTCAGGGAGAGCTGAATTTGATCTGGTAGTCAAAACGCTTCCAACAGATATGTAGACATAGAAAACCAACACTTTACTAACACTGATTCTTAACTGCCACTGCCATTTCCGTTCATTTTATGAAAATATTATCAAAAAACCAGGTGTGATTCTTGTCAATGGGAAAATAAAAACAATGTATTACTTATACTAGGACCAAATTTAAAGGATTGTAAATCTGTCTCATCCCAGTTCTTCAAAAATCGATCATCTGTATGAGGTTAAAGAATTGCCCTAGACATATGCTTGTGTCGAAAGCTGCATTCATTTCTTACCTTTGGGAATGTACTGTAGCAGCGAGGAGCACTAGGTATGAATGAGTCACACGGCTCCGGAACATGTGACGTAACCGCTGGCTGGGCTTGAGGGAGAGACGCAGCCAGGACAATAGCAAGAGTTCTCCCCAAGAGTCGCTCTGTGTCGATTAGTCTGCTGAAGGGTGAAAACGTATAATTTACATTATCAAAAAAGACAGTAAATACAATTCCAGGAAGAAGAAATCATTGTGGTGGTGGAAAAGCGATGACGTGAACTCGCTACATACAAAAGAATGCGAAGAAACTCCCCTGATCAGAATAGTTTAGAGGTTAGGATGCTGTAAAAAAGTGTGGGAAATGCCCAACAAACTTCAAGTGGATGTTGGAAATTCCTTCTTACTTACTTACTTGAGATGTAGAAGTCGATGTGGTTTTTCTAAAAGAAAATCTGAATGTGGAAGAAGAATGTGAAAAAGGGATATCACAAAGTCAAGGAAACAAGTCAGGTATTCTCTGGCAACTGAGGATTCCAATGTTATTTCCTTTGTCGGGAATCCTGAGCAGTGTCTGCCCCACGACACATTCTTTATCACTTCTTTGAATTCATAGTGAATGCATTTTTCCTTTCTGAGTCACTAGGATTTTGAATCAACTTGAACGTATTCTCAAAACCACAAAGCAAACTTCAAATCAGAGGTGCTAATTATATTAAGAGAAGAATGAGAGCTATATGTGAAGGAGAGCATTGAAGTCTTCTCTAATATTTCAAAACTGAAAAAAGACAAAAGCCTCACACATTTAAAAGTTGCACTGGTTCTGATCAGATTATATGGTTGAATGCATTTTGCAATGACTTAGTTCTCACATGAAGCAAAAGGACATCTTGTTAGCGAAGGCCAGTAATACTATGAAGTTAAAATTAGGACAGAATTTTATTTTTTAACTCCGTGTGAAGAATTGACCAAAATTAATTTGAAAGAACCTCTTTTTCTACACACCCATTACCCTTTTGGATGTAACATTGTCTACTACTTTTGTGGCTGAATTTCTCCTATTTTATATGTAGCATAATGATAAAGGTAAATAATAGATTTATCACTGGAGAGACGTTTATATGATAGACCATAATGCAAGCACGTGCAGTGGTGGTAAACATTCGCGGTGTAAGTCAGGACAGGCCAGGCAACACGGCCAGCAGAGTTTGTCGACCATGCTCACTTTTTCCTGCTGTTCCTATTCAGCTCTAGAAAATAGATATTGTTATTCATTGTCAGTCCCTTCTCTAAAGTCATATGGGCCCTAAGTGGAGGAGCCAGAATTCCTATCTAACTATCGTGGTTAGGAGTCTATGTATGTCTCGTCTGCACACAAGACAGAGGATGGCTAAGGGGTCGGCTCAGCTTACTAAGACTGTGTGGTGCTTGAAGAGGAAAATCCAACGAATAGCGGGGCCTCTGCCGTTACCTATTAGTTAGGTTCCTTCAAGATAAAGAATCGAACAGATGGAATGGGTGCATGGAGAAAAGGGAAAACGAGGAAACGCGAGACTTTGAAAACCTCACCCACTCATGACCACTTTGCTCTGCTTGTCTGTTCCCTCAGGGACTAATATACAGATCAGTTCTAAGAGCTCTCTGCTTTTAACAGTAATTACAGACTGAGGGAATTGGATGGGTGAAGAAGTAGGTTTTACGGAGTATCTGGGTTGTAGAAATCAGGGCAATTTTGTCATCTTTCCATAATTCGGTGACCCATGAAGACACTGGCACAAACAGGTAGGAGGGAGTTTTACCATCTAGCAGACAGAGTACAAATGTTCTGCTCAAGTTGCCAAGATGTCCCCAAGACAGCAACTGCGATGAAGTTATCCAACCTCAAGTACTGACGCAGTCAAGTTGAGATTTCAGTACGGATGCCTCCGATGGCCACCTACAACCCATAGGGCAAAAGCGCAGTCCACCCTGGGAGGGCCTGGAGTGTAAGGGTCAAGAGGTGCGAAGGCTCCTGTGGCATCTGAGGCAGATGTTTGGCTGCTTTGCTCAGTCTCGGAGCTCCCAGCCGGAGGTGAGCAGGTTCATTCGTTGCGCCGTAACTCGTCTCCCCGCTTTCTCATAGTAACCTGCCATAGCAGAAGGCTACTGCCTCCACGTTCAGGGCGATGCAAAAGGTAACACAGCCGTCCCGGCTGGGCACTTAGCACGTTGCTCTGTAACACCGGATGAAAACGAGACCCGCACAGTGCTCGGGAACCCGCACTTGCTTCCCAAACGGCACGAGTCGTGTTCCTTCTGCTTGCTACCTTGGGGTCCAGTAAAATATTTGTAATAAATCCTTGCTTCCATCCATGGGAAGGATCTCTGGCCAAGAAACTAATCTTGTATATGTCTGTAGAACTGGCAGGCTGTAGAATATATTCTATACTTCACAATTAGGATTTGTTGTTAGTTATTTTATACACGCTGATTTCTTTACACTTTAATGGTCACATGAACCAACAGAATGGCATAATTAGTAATTTAAAATGCTGTGTAACTCATGAATATATAATTGCGGTCAAATCTTGGTATTCACCTGCTTTGGTTGATGCCCAAGGTAGAATTCGTTGGTGGGAGGTGCCTCATGATTCACTACTATTTCTAGCCATGGCAATTTAGTTGGTGTTCCTTGCTTTTACCACTTGTCACAGAATCAATTAATGGAGAATACCTGGGCATGTTGATAACGCACATGCCAATGTTTCCAGGATTGTCATCGCCTGCCAATGAAAAAGTATTCATTATGGGCCGGAGATTTAGCTCAGTGGTTCCGGCGCTTGCCTCGCAAGTGCAAGGTCCTGAGTTCGATCCCATATACAATGTAACCGTATACAATGCTGGGCGTGGTAACTCACGCCCACCAGCAATCAATACCACATACCACAGTGCCGGGCATGGTGGCTCACGCCTGTCATCCCAGCACTCAGGAGGCAGAGACAGGAGGATTGCTGAGTTCCAGGCTTGCCTGGGCTAGAGTGAGCTCAGGGCCAGCCTGAACTATAAAATGAGACCCGGTCTCAAAAAAAAAAAAAAAAAAAAAAAGGACGTATTCATTATGATCACTAAATAAGTGAAAAACAGGCTACATGGAATAATGAATCTGCATTTATAACCAGGCTACATAACATGGCAAGTGGAAGAATGGTAACAGTAATTTTTCACTGGGCAGAGATAAAATTGATACATGAAATTTTTAGTATATAAAGTGTGAAATAACGACAAACATAGGAAAAAAGAGAGAAGAAAGTATTGTAATCCACCACAGTGTATTTAAAAGTATACCTTGACTTAGTAAAATTATCTTACCTGTTTTATATGTTCTTTAGCCTATTAGTGTGATTTTTAATTTGTACATATTATAATTAAATATACAAAGTCATAAAGCTAAATGAATCTAATACTGAAAAAATAAAAAGGGATAGAAAGAAGTTGGAAGCTTTG
>PVIC010017807.1:19991-32293 GCA_004025085.1 Thryonomys swinderianus
TCTTTTTTTTTTTTTTTTTTTTTTTGAGACAGGGTCTCACTTTGTAGTTCAGGCTGGCCCTGAGCTCACTGTAGAGCCCAGGCAAGCCGCTGAGAACTCAGCAATCCTCCTGTCTCTGCCTCCCGAGTGCTGGGATTACAGGCGTGAGCCACCACGCCCGGCACTGTGATATGTGGTATTGATTGCTGGTGGGCGTGAGTCACCACGCCCAACATTGTATGTGGTTACCGGGATCGAACTCAGGACCTTGTGCTTGCGAGACAGGCACCGGAACCACTGAGCTAAATCTCCGGCCTCTATTATTTATCTTTATTGTTGTACTACATATAAAATAGGAGGAATTCAGCCACAAAAGTCATGACAAAACAGTAAGCAAAGTTACATCCAAAAGGATAATGGGTATGTAGAAAAAAGAGGTTCTTCCAAATTAATTTTGGCCAATTCTTCACACAGACTTAAAAAAATAAAGTTGTGTCATAAATTTAACTTTATAGTATTACTGGTCTTCTACATGAAAGCCTGTAGTGATACATGGAATTTTATATGTGTTCTTTTGTTCTTATTCGTTGTCAAGAATATTAAGTGCTGTTGGCCCCTAGAAATTCCTACTTTAATCTTTTGGAGACATTAAAAACTTCTAGCAGTAATTTCTTTGCTTCTTAACATTCCCTGCTAATGCAATCAGGGAAACAGCAAAGTTTTTGGCAGAAAGAAGGAAAATGCTTCACTTTTTTTAGTATAATGGTGAATCTGGGTAACTATTTGACGTAGTACTCAACCAGAAACATTAGAAGTCATGTTTGATTAGCTGACTCACAATTTCATATATTTTATTCTCAAAGTTACACAAGTAGTAACAATAATAGTGCTTGCTACATTTAAAATATTGTTTATCAATAATATAAACATTTACTAAAATCAGTGCATGTAGCAGGATAAAAGTGAAACATTCATTTGTTCTTAGTCAGCTGTGGATTACTAAATTGAAATGCATGAAGTAACTAAGTTATAAAGAGAAAAGTTTTGGCTAAGTTTTGGAGGTACTAGTCCAAGATCACGTGACCCCAGCACTTTCATGATATCCATTCCACTTACTTCATGAGCAGAGAAATAAAGCAAAAGAGAAACACTAAAGGCCAGAGTTCTTCAACTACCTTTGGGTGCACACCCTCCATGACCTAAAAACCTTCCACTGATCCCTAATTTATTTCAGGAATTAGTACCTCCCTGAGAACCAGACCTTTAACACGAAGATCCTGTGTGAGGTGGGGTCACTCATCCAAATCATGCCAATATTATCAGGAATTTTTCTAATGGAATCTTCAAGCAATTAATGGCATCTCAGGAGGCTCTGTTCATTCTATTAATCTCTTTAGCAAGATCTGTGTGCACATTACCTAGAGAAATGAGTCATATATTTTATTTTCTTATCAAATTATTTAGTCCATCCAGCTCCTAAATGTTTAGAGATAATCTGAATTTGAGATTTAATCTCCCTACCATAACTTAAATTGAGGAGCTATAATTTTTTATGCAGTTCTTTTCTATTATGAGGAGATTTATGTGTAATTATAATGGAATGAATGTACTCTTTTCTTTCAATTTTCTATTATCTACAATGATGCATTGAAATGTTTTAGGAAGTACACACAAGTTCTGACTTACAGGTAATATTTTTGATTTTGTATTTTTCATGTGGATTTATGGGTCTGGGAGAGCAATTTTGCTTTGTGAGTTTCATGTAAATCTTCATATATCTTTTATGGCTTCTGATGTAAAATCCTGATAAAGTTCTACATCTTACACAGTGTCAATGGCATTATTATATTTCAAACTTGTCTCCTTTTCATAGGTTAGTTAAGCAATAGACTAGCAAGGAAGAAAAGTATAACCATCTAGCCATAACAGTCTCACATGGAAAACTCAGAGTTAACGCAACCCAACATTAGAAAGAATTGCAAATTAAGTAGAATTTGCTATTTCCTCCCTTCTCTTCTGCTTCTCTGTTTCCACATAGAAGAAAGGCTTGGTGCTCACTGTATGACTTCACACTCTCTCTCATTCTTGCTCTCGAATGATCACAATCCTTCCATCAGTGTATTTTGTAGCAGGCACTACAATACGATGGACATGGCAAGAAACAGTATCACCCAGATATTCCCATGGTCACTGAATTCAAAGTCTTAAGGAAAACTGGCAGAAACCATAGGAAGAAAGAACAGTGACTTAGTTTTGCTATTGCTGTTTTGTTTTGGTTGAATTATAGTTCTGATTCTTCAGTATCGGCAGACCAATTTGCCCTGAATCAACTGATATTAAAGGGAGTAGGCCATGAGTAATTTTAAAAGGTAAGAAACCACCAGCAGAGCAAAACAGCGACCAACAAAGTGGGAAAAAAAGTCTTTACCAGCTGTTCCCCAAATAAAGGTCTACTATCTAGAATATATAAAGAGTTTTAAAACATCAGTCTCCCTTCCAAATTTAAAGACTCAGTTCAAAAATGGACATCTGAAATGAACAGATGCTTTTTAGAGGCAGATGTAAAAGCAGCTAAGAGGTGTACAAAGAAATGCTCAATGTTACCAGCCATCTGAGAGATGCAGATGAAAACACTGAGATTTCACCTCACTCCACAAAGTATTAACTGCTATTTTGAAAGTAGCCTGCAATAAATGCTGGCGAGGCTGTGGAGAAAAAGGAACCCTTCTCCACTGTTCATGGGAATATAGACTAGTATATCCAGTATGGAGATCTTTGTGGAGATTCCTCAGAAAACTAGGATTAGAGATCCCATTTGACCCTGCTATTCCTCTGCTGAAGATATACACAAAAGAGTTATAAGCTTCATATGACAGCGATATATGTGCACCCATGTCTATACCAGCTCAGTTTGTGATAGCTAAATCTTGAAAACAACTCAAATGCCCAACAACTAGAGACTGGATAAAGAAGATTTTTTTAAATAAAATGGAGTATTATTCTGCCATAAAGAATAATGAGATTGGGTCATTTTTACTCAAATGGATGTACTTTAAGGAAAGTGAAGTAAATAGGTCATAGATGTATAAATATTGCATCTTTTCTCTGGTATGAGAAACTGAAGTAGTAAATGAGTTCTAGAATGCATGATAGTTACTATGAAATAGTAAATATAAAAAGTAGAGGTAAGTAATGAGGGGGAAGAAAAAATTCATGGTAAAAAAGAAAACAAAGCTTATGTATATAGGGGCGGGGGGTTTAGGGAGGGTAAGGAAAGGTGGAAAATGAGAATTAAGTCATGTCATATACTGACGTGATTATGATGTGTATATATAATGTACCAATAAATAAATTTAAAAAGTGATTGATTAAATATAGAAACTTTGAAAAGAGTAAAATATATTCTAGTGTAAATTATTCACCTCAAAACTGCAAACATGACTACAAACATAACTACACTGAAAAATATTGTAGTATAGTGATACCTTGATTCACGAGCTTAATTTATTTTATAATTTTGAGAAAGATGAACTTGTGTTGTGTGGGGAAGATGGCTGTGGTTGTGTCGGTCTTTATATGTAAAATTTGTGAACAGAAGCAAAATTCTGTTGAACATTTTTATGTAAGAACTGAACTGTTTGTGGACAGAAGCTTTTGTGAACTAAGGTGTGACTCTATCTCTGTTTTCTAATTTTTCTCTCTATGTAACTTGCAAATACGTATTTGAAAATACGTATTTGCAAGTAGTAAAATAATAAACTTATGAATAAGAGGCAGTGAATAATGCTTATGAATGTGTTTAATCATGTTAAACTAAATATATTTCTTAATTATCAAATATAATTACCCACAATTTGTTGCTTTAGCCAAGAACATTAATAAAAAGTATATTAATAGGAATCCAAAATAAAGGTGTGCTGATTGATTTCTGAGTGCATTTCAGGAAAAAAAATGAAAATAAGAATCTGTAGCTAAATATTAAAAAACATTGCTTCATATATGTGGCATATTTATAAGTGAAAAATGTAGAATCCATTAGTCATCAAATTTTTCTTAACTTCAGAATACATTTTAAATTGCCTTTTCAATTTCTAATGGGTTTTTTAAAGGATCACTTTTCATTTATAAGAATTCTTGAAGAATACAGAATGAAGGTCAAATGCTTTCACCACAAAACGATAATTTATGAGGTAATAGCTCTGATGGTTAGCAAGATTTAACCATGCTACAAAGCATACACATTGCAAAATATCATGAAACAGGAGTTGAAGGGAGGAGAGGGGAAAGGCAAAAAAAGAAATCAAGATATCATGTACAGGTACAAGCTCCCTATGATGAATGTGATCATTATGTATATCTAAATTGTACCAATAAATTAATTTTAAAAATAAAAAAATTCAAGGGCTGGGGATTTAGCCCAAGTGGTACCACAGCTGTGTTGTAAGCATAAGGGCCCAAATTCAATCCTTGATACTGCAAAAAAATAAAAAATAAAAATTTTAAAAATGCACATAATTTTATCTTTTAATTTCCACAAAAAGTAAAACTAAAACTAAATAAAAAATTGTTTTTCTTCATATTTTGGATTTCAAAACACATTCAAATTGAAAATCAGTTCATTCTAAGGATGTCAATAACCAACAACACAGAAGTTCAAATAATTAGTATATTGGATGCACATGGAACCGAGTTTGATCCCTGGTACCACAAAAAATAATAATAATCAGTTTAATTCACAGATTACTTCACATTTAACTCTCTTAAATGTCCCACACCCCTGCCTTGGCAGTTGAGTGAGCGCTTCCATGTCTTACTGTTTACAGACTGTTTGCATAGTCTGAATGTCCAGCAGCTCAACCCACAAAGGACAGGGTGAGAGCACATACATGACAGTGTGTGTGTCACAGGACTTTGTGAGTGCAGCATTAATTCAGGTAATTACTTACTCAATGAAGAGTGCTCTGCTGCCTTCCGCCCAACATGAACTGTTTCTCTTCTATGATGCCTGTCTGCCAGGACTGAGAGTCAGCTGATTCTGGACTGAAACCACATTAGTTCAGGTAATTACTTACTGGATGAAGAATTCTCTGCTGCCTTCTGCCCACCATGAACTGTTTCTCGTCTGTGATGCCTGTCTTCCAGGGCTGAAAGCCAGTTGATTCTGGACTGAAACCTCTACAAACTGAGCTAAAGTAAGTTTTCTTTCCCTAACTAGTGGGTGTCAAGCTTTTTTCCCTCAGCAATGAGAATAACTAAGAAAGCATCCGTTACTGCTAGTAAAACTGTACTTGTCCCTTTTAATTGATCAAATCCTCTTTTTTTTTTTTTTTCAGACAGGGTCTCACTTTGTAGTTCAGGTTAGCCCTGAGCTCACTCTGTAGCCCAGGCAAGCCTCAAACTCAGCAATCCTCCTGTCTCTGTCTCCCGAGTGCTGGGATTACAGGCGTGAGTCACCACACCCAGCACTGTGGTATGTGGTATTGATTGCTGGTGGGCATGAGTCACAACGCTCTGAGCTTAATCTCCGGCCCCAAATCCTCATTTTTTAAAAATAATTCCATGTAGGCACAAGAAAATACTTATTGAGGAAGATAATATATGTCCTCTTGGGTGACTGGTGGAATACAAAGAATGAAACACTAATACAAATATTAAAAAAATATGAACTTTGCCTGTCATCCCAGCACTCAGGAGGCAGAGACAGGAGGATTGCTGAGTTCGAGGCTTGCCTGGGCTACATAGTGAGCTCAGGGCCAGCCTGAACTACAAAGCGAGAACCCGTCTCAAAAATAACAAAACAAAACAAAAACAAAAACAAAAAAATATGAACTTGCATATTCCTATTGTGAAGGAATATAAATTCCATCTTTAATTACTTTAATACAGCTGATAATTAAAATCCATATATTCAGCAGAATTTTGGTTGTTATTCAGTCACTGAAGAGAGGTGTCAGGAACCATGTCTATATATTAAATGCCCAGTATTTTTTGGTCACTCAGCAGGGCCCTTGCATATTTATTATATAAAGTATTAAATTTTCTAAATGCCGCTTACAAGATTTATAAATGTTGCTTCTTTAAGAAGACTGAGCACTAACACATGTTCTATCATCTTCCCACAAACATCTCTGGAAATGAGGTCAAAGTTCCTTGCAAGATTTTGGTAATAATCACATGGAATCATTAGTGTTTGTAAATAGGTGGTTGTTGTTATCATTTGTATAACTACGACAACATGTGCTGTGTGTGCATGTCATGCATACAGTAGTATACATGGAAGTCACTTTCAAAAGGCTAATATGCAGGTTGATGGCAGTAGAGTGTGAAGAGGATAAGAGATACATATTGGGAAAAATACATACTGATCCTATGACTTCAAGACTGCAAATTAGCATTTGAAATTTTGGGGCTCAGCTCTAGTTCATCAACCACATGTGTGTCTGTTCCTCTCTGCCCTGTTACTGAATTAATCTCCTTCCACCCAGCTTACTGATGAATTTCCCAAGGAAGATCAGTGGAGCCAGACAGTTGTTCTCACTTTTAAAATTCACAGGATGTAACTACTTGAGAGCATTTGTCAATATTTTTTAATCAGCTAAGTCTTATATGAAGGCACCCAACCATTAATTTTGATTTCATTTAACCTAATATTTCCTCTCCATTTATATGCTGAGACCAAGGTTTATACTTTTTGTTGAAATAGTACTCATTTTTCATATTGAACCACTCTGAGATATAGGAGTAATTTCCGGGGGGAAAAATGAGATGGAGGAAAAAGGGTTGAGAGAGTTTAAACAATGAAAGCCTTTTATTTCCTAACCAAAAATGAGATTTGCTAAGTAGGCTCTGTGCAAATGACTCAAACTGTAACCTGTAAAGTTTAACATCTGTTCATAAGTCAATAATAATTTTTATTGAAAATGAGTGAACTTTTGTGCGTTGGCTCTGATTAGAGACAGTGCAGCCACAAGCACTTGTCCTTTCAGGGAAGTGGACACATTATTTGATGGTTTTCAGTTTTCAAAAAAAGGTACTTTGATTTCTGTACTTATACATGCTGGTTTGGGAATAGATTATTGAAGCTGGAAGTAACTTTATAAGATCATATGTATTATATTTTAGTGTGTATTTTTGTATATAGAGGTAATTTTTGAACTGGAATATACTATTAAAATAATATACTTATTTTCTTAATATTGGCATTCTATATCATTTGTGGTTCACTGTAAACCCATACACACTTGCACTACTTCTGTATTTATTTTATCCTAGATTTTGCATTAGTAATTTACTCTATGGGTCATAATTATGCTTTATGTATCTCCCCTCCTATTGTAATTATGCCAGATGTGAGCAGAGTACGTTAATAGCATTGTTAAGAGAGAGAGTAAAGATGAGCAGCAAGTCCTGATCAGAATTGATTTTGTATTAAGAAATGAAATTTGTAGCTAACAGCAATTAAAGTTTATTAAATTCTTTTTTTTTTTTTTGAGACAGGGTCTCGCTTTTGTAGTTCAGGCTGGCCCTGAGCTCACTATGTAGTCCAGGCAAGCCTCGAACTCAGCAATCCTCCTGTCTCTGCCTCCCGAGTGCTGGGATTACAGGCGTGAGCCACCACACCTGGCTAGGTTTATTAAATTCTGTAGACATGAATAAGAAACTAAGAAAGATATCTGATAGACAGTTTACTCTTTTGAACTAGTATCACTAAATATGTAAGCATGGATGGATCATGTAATCTTTTAAAGAAATTTGTTTTGGAAAGATTTTCACTATGTATGCACAGATATATTTTTAATCTTCTTAACAAAATGATTTTAAAATTGAATTTGACATAAAAAGATTTTCTCAAATATCTCTAGTACAATTTCAATTTTGAATGCTGTCATATTTAAAGGCAATTAGCCAAAATTTTATTTTAAATCACTTGTAACAAGGAACTGATTATAACACAGAGGTATATTCTTTTCGGTTGTGACTATAAGATATTTTAAAGTCAACTGATTAAAATGCACTTCACAATTCAAGAATCTCACAAATAAAATCCTCATTAGGAAAGGTATAATAGGGTCCTGTGAAGACAAGATAATTACTGGCTTTGTGTTAAATTTTGTGGTAGAGCAATATTTTAATAGCCCAGGGAAATTTATTTTTGGCTAAGCCTGCCTAATGATAGTAGAATGAGAGGTGTTACCTTGTCAGGCAGGTATGGGGGAAATTAACCACATTATCATGAGTCATAGTCCTTTTAAAGTTTATTTTACACTCTAACGGAAATGGTGGGATAATTTAGATTAATATGTATTTGAGGGATTAAAAGCAATATGTTCTTCATGGGTTTATATGGAAAACTAGACTTTTGCAGGCTGTGTGGCTGTGTAGTCTCTGGATATGATTGTTGTCATTTGCCCTCACCCTGCTTTTATTAACTCAGTTCCATCTTTAAAAGATGAAGCCCCCTTCACTTCCCGCCTATGTGCTGGTCCTATGATTTCCTGGACAAACAAAATACTGCAGAAGTGGCTTTTCAACACTGAGGGTACCATGTGATCCACCCTCTTGCTACCTTCCTTTGTAGAACCCACATCGACACTGTGAGGAAGGCCAAGCAGCCACATGGAAAGGTTCCAAGATGACCTCCAGACTGGAGCCTTCCCAGGGGGACATTTGAGGTCTTTTTAATCATACCAGGGATGCAGCCTTTAAATGCCTGCTCAGTCTGCAAAATTAAGAGATATGTTTATATTTAAGGCTACTAAGTTTGGGATATGTGTGTTTCATGGTCATAGGTAACAGGACACCATCACACACTAAGGATCAACTTAAGGATTGTTATTGTAAATTTTACTTTGCTTTGAGAAAGTGATTTTTGTTCACTTCTTTTCTTTTTGTTGTTAATTCACTACAAATTAGCTTAGGGAATTTAAATTCAGATCTATAGTGGTGCTTCTTGGAATTAGGAATTACATACTACAAGAGATCATTTTGAAAGAGGGTATACCCTGAAAAACCATCCAAGAGACTATTTAAAAAAACAAAGCATGCCCTGAGAAGGTTTTAACTTAGAATCTGAATAATCAATAGATTGAGAAATACCTACATGCTGTAATAGCTTTTTATAATCAATTTAGAGAAAGGAGCAATGTAGAATTGTGGGAGGAGTTCCCGCAGAGACACAAAAAAAGGAAGGTGTTCAGTGGAAAGGGCATCTCACGTGAAGTATAGTTAAATGGATTTGTTTGATCAGACGTGAGTGGCGCACATATGTCTCCAGGAGTGATCATGAGGAAGGAGTAGCAGTCCCTACAGAGCCATGCCGCGTTATATACTAAATATCACGTGCTCTACTGACCTTCAAACTTCAACATCAGTACAGAGGCCAGACTTTTATTGTCTATTATATAGGCTTACTTTTCATAGTAGCATCTGGAAATACATATACATAAAGACAAGTTAATAGGGCTTTTCATTTGTTTTCATCAAAGCCAAATATATACTTTAATTTTGTTTTGTTTTGTTTTGTTTTTTGAGACAGGGTCTCACTTTGTAGTTCAGGCTGGTCCTGAGCTCACTATGTAGCCCAGGCAAGCTTTGAACTCAGCAATCCTCCTGTCTCTGCCTCCTGAGTGCTGGGATTACAGGTGTGAGCCACCACGCTCAGCAGATACACTTTAATTTTTATATCTTTTCATCAGAAGTTAAACTATTAAAAATTAGAAGATATTCATTATTTCTCTCCTAAAAATGAAGATTCATTTTTCATAAGTACACAGTGTTTTTGAGTCCCAACATACTGTATATGGGATAGAAGGCTTTTTCTCAATAACTTAACCTTTTATAATTTGCTTTATTTGTGTTTTTAATAAGACATGAAGGTATTTTGTCCAGCTAAGATTCATGAACAGCTAAAATAAAATATAAAATACTAACCACTTTATACATTAATGGTTTAAAGTCTATAGCTTATTTACTGAAGCTCAGAAAATATCTTTCTTTCCATTAGACTTCATCTGTTACATTAGTTGTAGAGTGGAAATGAAAATAATCTTCTAAAAGTAAAATAGCCATATGCTAAACAAACCATATTTTTAAAGTGATTTTCTAAATTTTCCCACCTTTTTAGAGATGTACAGCACAAGTTCTTCAAAAGTTTGTGTAAATTGCAGATACTCTATAGAAGCTTTGGGAAGTATAATCAACCCTGCCCTTATTTTGGCCCATGATAATTAATAATATCTTCTATACACAAGTGAAATTCATCTACTGGTTATATCCACTTAACCTCATCTATCAAATGGGAAAAGAGATATTTGACAAGGCATTTACTAGCTTAATCCATTGCTACCTTAGGTGTTCTTGGTCGAGGTTTTTTTTTTTGACAGGATCTCGCTTTGCAGTTCAGGCTGGCCCTGAGCTCACTATGTAGTCCAGGCAAGCCTGGAACTCAGCAATCCTCCTGTCTCTGCTCTCTGAGTGCTGGGATTATAGGCATGAGCCACCACACCTGGCGAGTTTATATTTTTTAACAGTGCCTTCAAAGTAAAAGGGAAGAAATGACTGTTAACTATATAAGCAGAGTGAACATCTTAAATGAACAGACATATTTCAGATGAAGAAATAAAAGCAGCAAAGAAACATTTGAGAAAGTGTTCAAAATTACTGCCCATTCAACAAATGCAGGTCAAAACAAATCTGAGATTCTGCCTCACTCCAGAAAGGGCGGCTACTATCAAGAAACCAACAATAGCAAGTGCTGGTGAGGCTGTGGGGAGGAAGGAACCCTCTCTACTGTTGGTGGGACAGTAGAATGGTGTGACCACTGTGGAAATCAGTGTGAAGATTCCTCAGAAAACTAGGACTGAGGTCCCATTTGACCTTCTTATTCCCCTGCTGGTTATACTCACAAAAGACTTAAAAACCTCATTCCACAGTGGTATATGTACTCCCATGTTTACATCAGCAGTGCAGTCTATAACAGCTAACTCTTGGAAATGGCCCAAATGCCCATCAGCTGGAGTCTGGATAAAGAAGATGTGGATTTTTTCTAAATGAAGTATTACTCAGCCATAAAAAAATGATAAATTAGAGACTTCTATAGCTAAATGAATGAACCTTGAGGTCATACTCATAAATGAAATAAGTGGGACACACATCTGTAAATACCATATCATTTTTCTAGTGTGAGAAACTGAAGGTTTAAATGAGTCCTAAATGTATGATAGGCATTATGAAATAGGAAGAAAATCTTCAAAAGAGAAAGAGAATGGGGGGGCAGAGAAAGGAAAGAAAAAATTGAAGGTAAAAATGAAAAAAACGGAAGCAAAGTGTATGTATATGTGAGTGTGGGTTGAAGGGAGGGCACAGGAACTGGAAAAAAATAAGAATCAAGATATATCATGTACAAGTACAAATTTTCAATGATAAATGTAATCATAATATATATTTAAAAGGCACCAATATATTCAATTCAAAAAAAGAATGAATATCACACATTGGTTTAACATAAAAGTATGAAAATATATAATCTATGCAAATGACAAGCAAAAGTGTAGGGATGACTATAGTATGCTGGACAAAATAATCTTCAGGCCAAAAGCAGTCATAAGAAATAAATTAGGTCATAATATAATGGAAACAGGAATCCTTCATTGAAGTGACAGAATATAAATTTCTTCAACCTCAGAACATGCAAATAAGTAAGGTACAGACTAATACATCTGAAAGATGGGATAAGGACCAGTACAATAATAGTTGATTTCAGTCTCCTAATTTCAACTAGAACAACCAAGGAGAAAAATCAATGACAAGGCAGCAGACTTGGAAACAAAGACTAAATGGATATAACACTCGTGGAGATTTCCACTCCACATCAACAAGGTACACGTTCTCACATGTACTCAAAAAATCTTTCATCACTTTGCCTTTCAGGGCAGAAAATAAATCTCTAAAACCATAAGATAATTTGAAGTATACCAAGTTCTTTTTGTCGCTATGTTCTTACTGTAGTATACTTCTTGTTAAAACTTGCTTTTAAAATTTTTTATCTTTATTGGTACATTATATATATACATCATATCATGATCACACTCAATATAGGGAATTTGTACTAGTATATATACATTTGCAACATGTAATTAGTACTTTTGTCTTGGGTAGTTGACACAAAGGCACATTACATCCTAATTTTTTTAATCATCTCCAGTCCAATTCCTTCCTTCCATCTCTTTATCTTCTTTCTTTTTTCAAAAGATTTAGCTCACTGGGTGTGGTGGCTCACGCCTGTAATCCCAGCACTTGGGAGGCAGAGACAGGAGGATTGCTGA
>PVIC010017808.1:0-22214 GCA_004025085.1 Thryonomys swinderianus
TCCACACAGATCTCCACAATGCAACCACATTTTTTTTCATTATTCAGTAAACTTTATTGATACATTATATACACAGCTCAAAATCACACACAACATTGGGGAATTTGTACCAATATATGACACATTTTTACCCACATCCCTGCCCACCCACCCCCTCCCCACCCCCTATATACATACTCTTTTATTTTTTTCTGAATCATATTTATTCCTTCCCCTCATTAGGTTCCCACACCAAATTCCTTTTGGATATTTTCCATTCTACAAAAACTATCATACATTCTAGAGCTCATTTACCTTTACAGGTGCTTATATCAAAGAAAAGATCTGGTATTTGCATATCTGTGTTCTATTTATTTCACTTATTATGTCTCCTCCAGGTGTCTCCATTTGCACATAAATGAATCAATCTTGTCATTCTTTATGGCAGAGTAATACTCAATTTTAAAGAAAAACCACATCTTCTTTATCCAGTCTCCAGTTGATGGGCATTTGGGTTGTTTCCAAGATTGAGCTCTCACGAACTGAGCTGCTATGAACATGGGTGTACATCTGTCTTTCCATTGTGATTTTTTAAATTCTTTTGGGTATATTCCTAGCAGGGGGATAGCAGGGTTGAATGGGACCTCTAGTCCTAGTTTTCTGAGGAATCTCCACACAGATCTCCACAATGGTTACACAAGTCTGCAATCCCATCAACAGTGGAAAAGGGTTCATTTCTCCCCACAGCCTCGCCAGCATTTATCATTGGTTCAAGCAACCACATTTTGAGCAGCAAGTCTCTAGATAAGTATAATGAAGGTAGTTTGCAAGTCATACTTGAGAGATACCTTTTTTGAGACAGGGTCTCACTTTGTAGTTCAGGCTCATCCTAAGCTCAGTACGTAGCCCAGGCTGGCCTTGAGCTCTTAGCTATCCTCCTGCCTCTGCCTCCTGAGTGTTACTATTAAAGGCATAAGCCACCATCCCCGGCATTGTGATAAGTGGTGACAGGGATCAAACTCAGAACCTTGCACTTGCCTGGCAGATGCCAGAACCACTGGGCTAAATTCCCAGCCCAGAGAGATACCTTTCTAAAGTCTCACAGCTATGGAGTTTTCTACTGTATTCAATACAACCAGAGTTTTTCATACTTATTAATATTTCAAGAAAGATGCTGGGTTCATTCAGTATCATACTAGTTAAGATTATACTCCCTTCAAGCACAGTAGGTCACAAAGCAGAATCATCAGTACTTGGAAACTTTTTAGGAAAGCAAACTCTTAGGCCTCATCCAGACTTAGCCTTCAGAGGACTGAGCACACTGTCTTTCTTTGGTCTGCTGGCCACGGAGTTCATTTCATGTACTGTGTCCCCAGTACAGGGCTGATACTGGACATGAATAAAGAGGTTATCTTATAGCCTGACTACCTGCAAACTCACCCAGAACCATAGTATTAATATCTTTACCTAACTGACAGAAAACTGAAACCTAGAAGAGCTGAGGGACTTCTCCCAACAACAGTCAACTAATGGCAGAGCCCACCACGGGCAGGAATCCTCAGACTCCAACCCCTTCACCCCCACACCTCACACCCCAACTAGACAACCCACCACTAGCTCTCAGAGCATTCAAAGATCTAACTGAGAAAACAGTGCAGGGTCTGAATATTTTAATTAATATTAAATTTTTGTGCTGAGGCCAAACCTCTCTGAAATTAATTATTTCAATCCACAGTTAATTCTAAACACCTTGGTTCTTTATAATTCACTGTTCTGACTTTAGTAAAAACTGTAATGGTATCAAGCTGGAGAAGGCAGACATAGTTCATAATCCAATTTTCTGAAGTATAGTCAAGTGTGAAGAGCCAGGCAAGAGAAAGGTGTGATCTGGCTTTTTTCCCATAAGCAGTCCCTAATTAGGGAGAAGGGGAAGGATTGGGTTTTGTTTTGGAGAGGAGTTTACACTAAAGAAAAGACTTGTTATTTCACCCAAAGTCAAACACACATAAGAAGAAAACACACATAAGAAGAAAACATAATGAAAAGAAAGCGTTTGAACAAGTACAAATATTGATTTGGAAATAAACTGGTTTTCTAAAACTACCTGAACACATTATTTATTGCACATGTCACTGAGGTAGGAGAACAACATATTAGAAAAATGAGATAGTTACAGGATGTTAAAAAGGGGCAATGTGAGGTTTGCTGCTGTGCAAAAGCTCCAAGGTTCCTCTCCGAGTGTCATGAAGACAGCTGCAGCTCTGTGCAAGAAGGACACCTTGAGTTGCATTAACAACACTCAGGGCTCACTGTTATGCAAGAAATCTCCAAAAAAGGGACGAGGACTCCAATAATAAAATTATCATGGTAATCATGTCATTAGCAGTTATTGTTCTAGTATAAATAATCAGCGTATTTTTCAATGATTGTTAAGCTTTCAGATATTTTACATTCATCATCAATTTACCATCCTAGGAGGCATTTAGACCCAAGAATATGCCAATTTTATTTATTTATTAAGCACACATTATGTGCCAGGCAACAATACAGAACAACATAGAATTGTTCCCTGGCCAAATGAAGCAAATAAGGAAAGGCAAACTGTGAAATGGTAATTTCACATGAAGAAAACTTCTGCTCTTTCTATACATCATTCAATACATTAAAGAAAAGCCTTGGGCCAACGATGTAACTCAGTGGTATCATGCCTGCTTCACAAGCACAAGGTCCTGAAGTTTGATCCCCTGTACTGCAAAACACACACACACACACAATCACAATCACAAACAAAACAAAAAAGAAAAGCCTGCTGTACAACACGGTCTTGCTAGGCAGTAGACACAAAGATGACCAAGACACACCCCCTACCTATAGGAACGTCCTGTTCTGGCTGGAATGTTGTGTTTGTCAGAAGCCATTCAAACAAGAAGCAAGGGAGAGACTATTTCACCAAAAGGAAATATTTGAGCTAAATCTGAAGAAACCGGTACTTTTTCTATTCAAAGGAGAAATGGGCATGTTGTGCTTCGGTAAGAATGAGACAGAGATTGAGGCACTGGCGGGAGGGCTTCAATAAGAAGGGAGGAGGTAAGAGCTGAGTCTGGCTAGACTGGGGCCAGCTTGTGCCCGCAGTGAAATTCCTGTGCTACAAAGAACAATCATCTGAGCAAGAAAGCACTTTTAAGAGCTGGCAGGGCATTCATCTTTTCATTTCAGAAAAAAAAAAAATGTGCTTCCAAAGTGAGCACAGAGTTTTAGGAAGAGGGTATTGGAGAGAGGCCAGTTAGGAGTTACAGTCTACAACAGGATCATTCAAATGAGGATCTGAATAAAAGACTCTTGAACTCGAGTATCCATCCTGTCAGAAGTGCTTAGGACTAGATATGTTTTGGACTTTAGGTTTTTTTGAATATTTTTTTGAATATTGGCATGAGACCCAACCCTGAACATGAAATTCATTTATGCTTCACATACACCTTACATACATACTCTGAAGGTAGTTTTATATAATACTCTCAAGTATTTCTGTTTTGATTTTACCCATCACATGAGGTCAGGTGTTGACCTTCCCAATTGTGAAGTCCTGTCAATGATCAAAGCATTTTAGATTTTGGATGTTGGATTCTTGGACTAGTTATACTCAACAGGGAAGGGAGACAATTACTCAATAAATCTAGTGGTTTGCAAAGAACATCATTTATGAAATCCACAATATCTTTATCAGGAAGTTCTTATTATTCCCATTTTATAAATGAGAAAACTGTTACCCAGAGAACTTAGATCATTCCTCAAAGGTCATATGTCTAGTAAGAGACTAGAGTCTAGACCCAAAGTCATTCCTCATCACCACTTGTTATACAGAGTGGACACTCAGTGGCAGTTCATCTTGGCTAAGGAAAAATGAATACAATGGGTCCTGCATGGAAAATATTGGGAATCTAGCAGAAGGTGGTAGAAGTGCCTCTTACCCACGTGCTGGAACTTTTTACCTGCAATGTCTGGAAGTGTTATTCAGCCTTCCCATCTTCTGAGGGAGAAACTCTTAGGACACAATCAAATACACAGCATTCTCTGGGGAGAGTCACCAAATCCTGTTTACTGAACAAAGGATGATGAGAGTGGCAAGACACAGACCACAGGGACAGAGGCTGTGGATTTTGGCTGAGACTTCACTTTCCACCCACTCTGTCTGCTCAGCAGACCCATACATCACTTTCCCTTCAGACTGTTAATTAGTGAGACACCCGCCTCCCTGACACAACAAGGTAATTATGAAAACAGAGCACTGTGCACAACACAACATGGAAATGAAGTGACATACATCCAATTAATTAAACTTTCACAGCTCCAATCGGTTTTAATTAGGGAAGCTATCCTTTTCACTCTCCCCTCAATCAATAAATGGGCTTTGCAATACATACATATATTTTAATCGATTACAAACAGAAAACAAATACTCTAAAGCCGAGGGCATCATGAACTATTGTATAGGCCACACCTGCATGCCCTGTGCATCTTGAGTCTCAGTTGAATTTACAAGTAACTCTAGGTTTCAGGCTCTGCAACTTGTTTCTAGGTTTAAAAGGAAAACCAAAGATAGGAGGGCTAAGAAAAACCAGCAGCGTTATTGTTTGTAGACCTAGAAATACACTGAGCTCTCCAAAATTAAGAAAAACTCACAGCACAATGTTGGCAGAGGAGCTCAATCTGTGTTTCTTCATGGTGTCAGCGTTCTGTCTGTATATCATTGACCAAAGAACTGTTCCTTCTGTGAGGGAAGGGCATCCTCTTTGCCCAAGCACACAGCTTCCAGAGGGGTGGCCACTGATCGATAAGGGCCAGACAAACGGGACAGTAGCTGGCCCCTCAGCTCAGCCAGCTCAGCCAGCTCAACCTGAGCCATTGATGGGGTCACTCACGCCGCTGCCTGAGCAGCATCACACATGATGCTGTCAGCACCACTTAGTGGATGCTTCAAATAGACCGCAGGTGCTCTGTTCCTGTCCAATCTGCAGGTGGGTTTTAATCCCAACATCAGCAAAGAGAAAATAGCACAAGAATGGAATAAGCAAAAGTTCAGTACCCATGTGGCACCAAAAGGAACACGGAAATGGAGTACAGAACAGGTGGGCAGCTCCAGAAGATAAAGCATAAAACAAGACACACAAATGCAGTAATTGCTGCTGTCTACATATTAAATAGAATAATAGTGAAAGTAGGAAGGAAGGGAGAAAAGGAAGAAGGGAGGGAGGGAGGGAGGGAGGGAAAGAGGGAGAAAGGGAGAGAAGAAGAGAGAGAAAGAGGAATGCCTGTACCAGGTGCTAGGGAAGATCTAACTGATCTAATGACCACAGCTGGCAAATGCTGACACCCCACATTTGACAGGCATGAATCGTGGATCACATAATCCTTTCACATTGATTCCAGAAATAACTTCTGAAATAGTATTAGTGGGTTTGACTTCAGAAGCAACTAACTAAAACCTTGACTCAAAGTGGCTTAAACATTTTGAGAACACACTGCGTCACATTACAGAGGTACTGGAATGACAAAGGGGAAACAGACTTTAGACTTGATTGGTTGACTCAGTGGAGTCACCAAGAGCCTGGTTTTTTCTCTGTGTGTCTTCATCAACCTTCAAAGTCAGCTTCAGCTACTAATGCAAGGTGGCTATAGTAGATATTGTATCCAGGATGACAAGCTTCAGAGGATCAAGAAATATCATCCTTCTCTCCTCGTAGGAAAAAAATTACCTTTCCCAGAAACCCCCAGAAGGTTTTCTGCCCAAGTGCTATTGTTCATTTAGGCTGCTTGCCTCTCCCTAAATCAGTCACCGGAGATGACCCTGGATGCTGTAGACTCACACACCCATGCTGGAATGGATGTTGGAGAACCACTTGTAGTATTTCCAAGAGAAATCTAATCATTCACAGCATCATGGCACCTACCACTTACTAGTAGCAATCTAACAAGATCAGAGATAAAATCTCTTGGCAATTCTTGGACTGGAAAAAGAATTAATAGCTAGGAGACTAGAAAGCATAGTGCCATAACAGTGGGGAAATGAGAAGGCCAAAGGGCAAACCATTTTGCCTGAAGAAAAGTTTGACAGGCTGTGTTCTTGAAATTGAGAAACCCATGCTCCATCCAAAGGTTTGACACATCCTATCTGAGTTTATGATGTCCAGGCTTCCAGTGGCTGTGATGTACATCAGGGAAAGCTGTGGTTCCACATTACTGGCAAGAAGTCAGGTCAGCATACACACTCTCAGGCAAGGAGTCTACATCAGGCAACAGCTTATAGAGGAAAGGTGGAGAGGAGCCATAAACAGAGCTCCAGGACCTCAGGAAGCTTCCCCAAGCAACACTCACAAAGATTTTTCATCCAAAGAAGAAAGCATTTGCCACTCTCTTTCTGGCAGAGACCACCAATTTTCCAAGGGCCATCTGAAAAGACACTTCTCCCTTGGTTTAAGGTGAGGAGGAAGCACACACTAACCCATTCTCCCAGAAAGGCTTACTGTCCAGTCTCTCTCACACTTCACTTTTGTTATTATACCTAGATAAGGTTGGGGGCTAGATTCCAAAGACATATTCTTTTAGCGGGTCCTATGTAGAAAGCATAGCACCTCCATTAATTTAGAGTATGAGGAAATCTGTTACCCACTGTCTTCAGTTCTGCAGCGTCCAGTGATTTGGTGGGGGAGCCTATTCAATATTCTAATACAATAGTAATCAAAGACTGAGAGATGAGGATAGGTGAGAATAATATAAATTAGTTAGACGCTCATTTTTAATGAGAAATTTAAAATAATACCTAATATTTTATTTTAAGGAATAGAGCCAAGCATGGCAGCACATGCCGAAAAACCCAGCTTGCTTGGGAGGCTGAGGCAAGAGGATTGCATGTTTAAGGCCAGCCTGAGTAACTTAGTAAGACCTTGTCACAAAATAAGATTTTAAAAGGCCTGGGGTATATCTCAGTGGTAGAATATTTGCCTAGCATAGTGTTCAATCCTCAAAACTGGAAAAAAATAAAGACAAGAAAAAAATAAAAAACAAGTAGGAAAGGAAGGCAGGAAGGAGAAAAGGAAAGAGAGAAGGAAAGGAAGAAGAAAGAAAAGTAGTAAGGAAGGAAGAAAGGAAAGAAAGAAAGAGGAAGGAAAAAAGGAAAGAAAAAATATAGGAAAGAAAGAAAGAGGAAGGAAGGAAACGTATGGCATAGTAGATGTTTACAAAGTGATAAACTTCAGAAGAAATAAAACGAAAGAGCTTGGAAGGGGTAATGACAAGACGTTAACCACCACAAGTTCTTTTGTACAATTACTTTAACAGACATTTAAAACAAAATATTTCAGGAGATAATTTTTTTTCAGTCTTGTATCCTCACAGCCTGATATTCAATATAAGTATTCAATGCTTATTTATTGAACACACCAATGAAATATTTCAAATAAGAATGATCGTTTTGAGGAGCTCCTGGATGTACATGTCACAGGTCTAGACTTTGCCACTCAATGCTGAAGCTCATGCTTTCTCAGATGGTATTACCCGTACACTGAGTCCCAGGCCCTTATTCTGACCTGACCTCTCACATGTCTAGAAGAACTGAGTGCTCTGTGAGGTCAAACTGAGCATATCTTCTTGCTGATCACATCACATAATTTCCCAACGTCCTGTTGAGTCACCCTATGACTTACTCTGGGTGTAGACCAGGTACCCAACTGGATGGCAGTATTCAGAGAGTCCAACGTGAGAATCTACCCACAGGGACATCTTTACAATGAGTCAAAAAACTCATTGTCATTTGGAGCTGTCTACTAACTTTACCTCATGATCTACTTCAGAAAAACAATCAAACACCTACAAGAGATGGCAGTTGTGGCAGCTTCCTAACTATGACCTGCCTAAACTCCCACCCACCCACAGTCATTGGCCAAGTTTTCTCCATAGGTGATTTTCCTGAGGATCCCCAGGGAAAGAATATCAATGGGGATAAAATCTTCTTCAAAGGAGTAATAGGAAAATTCACTCAAGGACCAGCATACTGCTGACAGGTCATATTCATATTTTTCCCTCTGATGCTTTCAGGAGGTCTTTGGGTTACAAGTAGCTGTTCTGACATAGTGATTTGTAGTATGTATTGGGCAGGACTGTCTAGACATTCAAATATATGAAATTAAAATGTTATATGGCTGTTAAAGTGATTTTAAAATTATATAATAACCATTGTTATTGGGTTTACATGTTTTAGTTAAGTGTGTACTATGTAAATTGTTTAAATATTCAAAATATCTGGATTGGGTTAGTTGTAAAAAAAAAAATCGTGAAAAATTTGGTTAATTGATTCTCCCGAAGATATTCTCCCAAAATGAGGTCACCATCTGTCCTTAAGATCACTGCCCCAAAGAGTCACTGGCCCTGAGCAAAACAGACCCAGAAGTAGATCATTACAAGCTCTTTATATTGAGAAATACCCTGTCAAAAGTGAGGTGGAGCCAGACTCTGGGTCCTCTGGGTCCCAGGAACTGCCTGGACACAATACTCTACCATCCAGGAATACTTCTATCCATGTGCCTATCCTCTCATCCCTCTTCCTCCTCCCCACCTCATCCAGACACACTCCAAGGATCCAAGGTGGCAACATCAAAGTTTTTATGATGACAGTGCACTTCTGGCCACTATGCATTCCATGCCATGATCAAAGAATAATTTTAAAGGGTTCACCTGGTAAAAAAGAATATGGTGGTGAGAGCCCAAGCACACAAGGCATGCCTCCCACCACATATTCAACCTGCAATATCTCCTCTGCACTCACTGCTCTATTTATTTGTAAAGTGAAAGTTGCCAGATACTACACCTTCTGATCTGGCTTTATTATCACATCATGCCATATACAAATGGTTAGCATAATAATATCTATGGATTATTAATGATGTCCTGGCACAGACTGGGAAAATCAGTCATGCTCTATTTCCAGGGGGTCATCTCCAGCTGGTCTTAGTTGTCACAAATCAGTTTTAGCCAAAGACAAATAAAACCAGGTAGTATCAAGATACTGTTGATTACATGGACTCCTCTCATTTTTACTACATTCATGGTGTCACATAGCACTGCCATAAAATCAACTGAGAACTGCTCCAGTCAGGATCCCAGAGATCACAGTACTTCGTCACAACAAGGACTCACTCCAACAGCCTGTGCGACATCTCTGTATTGATTAGTAAGTAGTAAAGGCGTCCTTCTCAGGGTGAGAGGGCAACACATCATTTAAATTATCTCCTTCCATTCTTCCTCTTCCATCTGTATTTCCTGAATCTCACAAAGCCACAAAGAGGAGATCCTGCTAATGGTTTGGGATACAACAATTACTGTTGTTTCCACAGCAGGATAACGCAGAATCAACTTCCAAGAAAGGGTACCCCTTGCTGGTTAATGTCAGCTAAGGAGAAGAACCAAAAGGAAGGAGAGCCCATTGTACAAGACAGAGGGTCCTGGCCTTGCTTTTGTTAGCATGATTTACAGCAGCACTGTTGTTCTGCACTATTTTTTCTTTAATGATGATCCATTTATGGATAGCTACAAGTACTTGACTATTTTATTGCCACACAGTCCATGAAGAAGGCCCCTCTGAATATTCTCTCCACAGAAGATGTCTCTCCCTATCTGGATAAGAGACTGAAAATAGATTTTGAAGATATTTCTGCAATTTATCTATCAGTTGTTCCCAAGGGCAGGGACTATGACTGTGCCTTGCAGCGCTCTGCCTCACCACCAGAGGGTAGCCTCTGGTCACTTTTACCTCCTCTCAAGGCCAAATTGGACATAGCTGCCGATTTTGAGTAGAACCAAGGGTCAAGTGTAGTACACAAATGGGTTTTTGTTTTGTGTTTTTATAAAAATAATGCCTCCTAAGATGATGTCAGACTTTCACCATACATAATTATTTTGCTTTGGGCAGCATCCTTTGACCCATGCTATTGTGAACCCTGAGAAACAATTATCTGAATATTGTGCTTTCCTTATGACAGCTGGTCATGTTTGCAAACTGCTTGTTTCAAAACAATGCACTATTCAGATCTCCATGATTACAGGATGCAGAGGAGGACAAGGAGAGAGCAATGAGGCTCACCAGCACATCAGGAATCACAACACTAACAAGATAGTTATAACAATGAGTTTCTACCCAAAGGCCCCAAGTCACCAACATCCCATCTGCTCTTGTGGCCCATGTCTCCCCACTCATGTTCTAATGAGAGAAAAATAAGGAGTCACAATTCTACATCAGAGAAACCCTGCAGCTGTGTTAATGGGTGGCTAGGCTTGGTCATTCTTGTCACAGAAATTTCAACATATAAGCTAAGTGGCTATAGTTTGAATAATCTTTAGTCGTGGACCTAAATTTTCTTTGTGTTAAGTGTATTGGTCCATCAGACTAGATAACTGTTACTCTTCTTGCCCCAACTAGCATTTTCTTCTTTGACTTCTTTCCTAAAACTCACATGTTACATTTCATTTGGATAGTCTGTTTCCTACTCAGTCCTTTACATTTTTCATTAACACATTCACAGAATTATCTCATTAGATTCCCATACTACAAAGATAAGGTAAGTAGACATGGTATTGATGAGTTTTCTCTATGATTCCAAGCAAAAGGGGTTGGTCTCTCCCATGTTGGCATATTTTGCATATACTCTAATTATGCATATCTCTGTTGTACTGTATTTACTCCTCTACCAAGTTCTCCACTATGTGTTCCCCTAAGGGAGGCACAGAGCTAACTTCACAGCTCAGATCTATCTTCACAGCTATATATCTGCAAAGTTCTTGAAATACATTTATTTTTTTAAAAAAACTTTAGTACATGTTTACAGTACATAATGATTACATCTATTGTGAAGAGTTAGTACATGTTGATAATACATCATAATTCTTTTTTCTAGTCCCCTACTCCTCCCCTCCCACCCTGGTCCTTCCAATTTTTGGTCCGCTTTCCATTGCCAAAGCTCTATTTTCATCTTCTTTCTTAAATCTTCTTATCTTTCCCCTTTTCTTTCCCTTCTTCCCCCTTCATCTCTCTTTTTTTTTTTTTTTTTTTTTGAGACAGGGTCTCGCTTTGTAGTTGAGACTGGCGCTGAGCTCACTATGTTGCCCAGGCAAGCCTCGAACTCAGCAATCCTCCTGCCTCTGCCTCCCGAGTGCTGGGATGACAGGCGTGAGCCACCATGCCTGGCTCCCCTTCATCTCTTATTCCTCTATCAATTTGAAAAAGATCTCTCTATTTCCTAGTTATCATTTACTTTGATAACTACATTGAGTGTCTCATATAAGAGAAATTATACAACATTTAAACTTGTATGTCTGATTTATTTCACTTAATATTATAGTCTCAAGGTGCATCTATTTACCTATGAATGCCTGAAGTATATCTTTCTTTATGGCAGACTAGTACTCCATTGTTATAAATACCACATTTGCTTTATCCAGTCATCTGTTGATGGGCATAAAGCCCATTTCTTTTTTTTTTTTTTTTTTTTTTTTTTGAGACAGGGTCTCACTTTGTAGTTCAGGCTGGCCCTGAGCTCACTATGGTGCCCAGGCAAGCTGCCGCGAACTCAGCAATCCTCCTGTCTCTGTCTCCCGAGTGCTGGGATTACAGGCGTGAGCCACCACACCCGGCATTGTGGTATGCGGTGTTGATTGTTGGTGGGCATGAATCTCCATGCCCAGCATTATATGTGGTAACCGGGGATCGAACTCAGGACCTTGCGCCTGCGAGGCAGGTGCCGGAACCACTGAGCTAACTCTCCGGCCCCTAAAGCCCATTTCTAAGATTTAGCTATTATAAGTTGTGCTGCTATAAACATGGGTATGTAAGATTCCCTATAATGTATCTTTAATTCTTAAGATACAATGTCTAGTAAATGTCTGTTCATTTAGATTACTACACACTTTGGCAGATAAGGTAATCAAGGTACATACTAACACTACAGCCACTATTTGAAGTAAAAAACTTTAGAACATTGGGATAGTGCCGGTATGCTCCAACTGAAGGAATAAACAGAGAACATGCCTTGTATTCTGACTGGAACAAGTATGCTAATAAGTGTGGTGGAGAAATACAAACAAAAAATAAGACATGATCTAAAGCCCTAGAACCTCAATATGAGATTAATGGGAGCCTTTATTTTCTCTGGATTTTAATTCTCACTCATTCAGGCAGGTTGGAAGATAAAATCTGTAATATCTTGCTCAGCTCTAATGCGTGGTCTCATCTATATGCTCACTGAGGAAACACTACACATATATTTTCATAGACATGTAATACACATGCCAACATACACATTTCACATAGGATTATGAAAACATCATGCATATGTGCAAAACGAAACAACACCAACAGAGCTACCCAGACATGGTGGAGAAAAGTTGAGAGGAGAAGAGAATATGGAGAACAGAGCAATCAGAAAGGATTTGTAGAAGAGGGGAACCCAGGGTGGAGTTTAAAGTGTACAGCCAAGAGTAAGTGGAGGGAGGATGGAAATGAATGGACAGGGATACAAAGCGAACATGGTGCTCAGAGGCAGCAGGGTGACCTGGTCAAGGCCTATTTATGACAGAGGATTATGTTGAAAAGGGGTGGACTCGGGGAAGCTGCCTTCATTCAGTCCGTCATTTCCTCTGTCTTCTGAACTCTGCTCCACTTCTTTTTACTCCTGAGTCCCAGTCTAAATTGGTCTGTATCCCTCGGTACAGTCTCACAGCACTCTGAACTCCTCCACAGCAAACACCTTAATTATAAGCACATGTAGCTTACTAGTTGTCTGTTGCCTTTATTTCCTACAAGACTAAAAGGTCTTTGGGATCAAGACTTGTATCTGTTTTCTTAATCCCCTGGACCTCACTATATGTTCAGTAAACATCCAATGAACTATTACATGAGAACAGGCAGGACTGGAAAGTAGGTCCGTGTGGTGGCAGGGCCATCTTGCAGGCCCCAGATGCTGTGGCTATTTCGGCAGCTTAACACCAAGTCAAGTGAGGACATCAGTGACAGGTGCAGGTGCATCAGCCCTGCCCGCAAATCTGGACCTTGGCTGGTGGGAGTCAGAGGGCAAGAATGTCCTATTTCTGTTTGAGAAATACAACCATGAAATTTCATCAGCCGACACTGCCTTTGGTGTACAGCAACACACCCCCTCCCCATTTCCTCTCACTCAAAACGGAAGGTGCATTTCTTTCCAAACAAACTTGATGCAGTGAGTTTCACTCTCACTCCCCTCCTCACAAATGACTCTGCATACATTTGGACCTGTAGTCTGCTTTGCTCTGCTCTATTTCCATTCCTAAAGTACTAAGACCTTGACTCTCAGAACGGAGAGGTAACCTAGTATACAGCCCAAAAAAGCCCTTGCAAGGCATCTAAGAGTAAAGCTCTTTATCACACCCGTCATTAATACTGGAGTGTGTGTTCCATAAAATAGGAAGGCTGCTAAATGCTTCCCTTGCAATCGCCCTGTTGATCCTCACACCAGCCCTACAAGACAGGTCTGTCATGAATTCCACTTGACAGCAGGCCCCAAGTGACTGACTCATTATATAACTAGCGTAGTGTCACCCAGCTTAACGTCACAGATTAGGATTCCTATTCAGGACCATATCTAACCAAAAGCTTGAACTCATTCTCCTACATACTCATCAGATGGCTATTGGAAGACTATTTTCCCCCTTTTTCCTGATAAACTCCCTTAGCAATAGGGCCACAGGCCAGGAGACTTGGTCAATGGTCCATGAAAGGAATTTCACCCATCTTCAGAAAAATCACAGCTGAAGCCTCCAGCACCTCACACCACCCCTCCCTTGCTCTGCTATCTACAGTGCAGCCTGGACCTTCCCTGCCCAGCACCCACTCAGGCCTTGCCTCCTACAACCCAAACTCAGCTCCTCCTCATCGCTCTGCCACTGAACTTGAGCTCAGCTGCTTCTCCAGAGGGTGCATCTGAAAAACACTGGACCGGGACTGTGACTAGTACAGCACCCACCGCATAGGTATAGCACCCTTTAAAGTTCAAGTACATCTCATCTCAGCCTAATCTGCAGGGGCCAGTCCTGTCGATTCTGCTATCACAGTTCATGTCTAATTCCCTAGTGTGAACACCAGACATAGCTGCTTTGGGTCCGTACTTCTGCTGTCCTGGGGACGGATAGAGCTTTTATAGCTAGGAATCCTTCCAATTGGGGCTCATATACATGCATTTAACACAGAAAGAGATTAGGAGTAAGAAGCTCAGAGCACAAAGGGTGTTGGTATGGAGGTTCAGCTTTGTTTTGTTTCATTTCTTTCTGATACTGGTCATGAAAACCAGGGCCTCATACATGGTAACCATGTGTTTGCCACTGAGCTACATGTTTAGCTCTACATGTTTACCTCTTAACCTTGCCCTGGACCTCTTCTCTGAAATCGGGGGTTTGGGAATAGCGACTAGACATGGAGCACCTATTATGGATATTACATGCCCTTTTCTCACGTGATCCTTTAAACCATCCCATGAAGTGTACTACAAACCTCTAAATTAACAGATAAAGAAAATGAGACCCAGAGAGATAAGAAAAACTGCCCACAAGGTACAAAGGATTTGGAGGTCTGTGTATTTGCTACTACACTACAAGCTTTCTAATACTTATGATTTTGCAGAGCAAAACCCAGCTCCTACCATCCCACACAATCCTGGCTAGATCGATCAGGGAACCATTTATATGCAGCAGATAGGAGAGACTGCATATGATGTACAAGTAAACATTTGTATTCTAATCTGTGATTAAAGCTCTTCTCCCAGATATATAATTGCACCCACAAATCCAGTTTGATTTGCTATTGGAATTATTTATTCTTTGTATTAGAACTGCTTTGATTTGTTGGATCAACCAAATTTATAAATAGCAAATTAAATAAGAGGTGGATGTGCTAGTGTACCAGCCATATCGATTAGTTTGAGGAGACATGGAACATGAAATAAGTCTTTTAATGTACAGCCAAACTTTCAAAAACTATTGACAGTTTTCTCCAATGCCTTTTAATAATCTCAAGTCTATTCTGACTTTTGAATTGCCTCAGCTTTGGGTGGTGAAATCACAGCATGTTATTTTAATCTCTTTATAATGGACTGGAGTTCAGTTCAGATAAACAAGTCTCCTAAGTGCTCACAGTAGGAGGCAAGAAAAGATGGGAAAAGGTCTCACAGCCACATGGTTCCCCAAAAAGCCTGCACTATATTCTCCATCTAAAACCACCATAGAAAAACTGAACCCTTTAAAGTTGGTGTGGAACTGCTGCTCTCATGTCTAACACATGGATCCCAAAACATGGTCCCCAGGCACAGCAGCAGCATTCCCTGGGAAAATGTTAGAAACGCAAATTCTCAGTCCCTTGCTCAGGTACACACACACATCACTTGAAACAGCAACTTGCCTATAGTAGCCACCTAATAAAAATCTGCTTTCAACTGAGTAGGTAACACAGGTAGAGGGAACGGGAGCATTATGGGAGAGGGAGTGTTGTGGAGAATTAAATGGACCCCAATACCATCCACTTCACATCAACCCAGGGCCAATTCTCTTCCCCTGAACAGTGGTTCTCTAACCCAAGCACACAGCTGAATCATCATTGTAAACCCAGATTTCTGGGCTATAACTCCAGGCTTTCTGATTGGGCAGGTCTGGCTCGGGGCCAAAAAGTGACGCTTAACAAATTTCCAAGTGAGCTGATGCAAGGAAGTTAGTGCAAGCAAGGACCTCAGTTGGAAAACCAGGCCTGACAGGTAAGATATGTCTCTTCCCACTTTTAGCCTCTTTCTGACCTTAGATGGCTTCTCCCCCCACCCCCGCCTTTGTAGTTCAGGCTGGCCCTCAGCTCACTATGGAGCCCAGACAAGCCTCGAACTCAGCAATCCTCCTGTCTCTGCCTCCCGAGTGCTGGGATTACAGGCGTGAGCCACCACACCCGGCACTGTGGTATGTGGTATGCGGTATTGATTGCTGGTGGGCGTGAGTCTCCACGCCCAGCATCGTATGTGGTTACCGGGGATCGAACTCAGGACCTTGCACTTGCGAGGCAGGCGCTGGAACCACTGAGCTAAATCTCCAGCCCCCTTAGATGGCATTTTTTTTTTTTTTTGCCTTTTGAGACAGGGTCTCGCTTCGTAGTTCAGGCTGGCCCTGAGCTCACTATGGTGCCCAAGTAAGCTGCCGTGAACTCAGCAATCCTCCTGTCTCTGCCTCCCGATAGATGGCATTTTTAAAATCTTTGCTCTAGCTAAATCTCCGGCCCCCTTAGATGGCATTTTTAAATTCTTTGCTCTAGGGTCAGAGGGTTAGCTCAGTGGTTCTGGCGCCTGCCTCGCAAATGCAAGGTCTGGGCTCCATAGTGAGCTGAGGGCCAGCCTGAACTACAAAGGGAGACCCTGTCTCAAAAAAAAAAAAAAAAATCTTTGCTCTAAACTTCTGAGAACTTGGTTTAAAATATTGCCAAAGGGCTAGTCTGAAGTAACTAATACCAGAAGAATCAGTTTCTTTCTCCTTAAAGAATCAGACCTTGATAAGACAGCCATTACTTTCTTCACTCAGAAAACAGAACAGGAAGAATTAATTACACAGTTGTTAGGAGATGGTACATTTTTTTCTGCCAAGCAGGGAGAAGACATGTTTTCTCAATGTCTGGTTTTTTAGGGTATTTTTCAGTCACAGGCAGCCCGTGGAGTTTGCCAGGCCACAAGATGGCAGTGCTCTGTTGACATTTAGGTAAAATGTAATGCTGGCCCCTAAACCCTCTTTCTCTGAGAGGGATACCCACAGCAGGACAATAAATAGTAGATAATGAATTTGAGGGGAACAAAATAGGCTCATTTCCCTCCCACGAAACATAGCATTGAAGAAACTCTCCATCCAGCAAATGCAGACCCTGGAACAATGACCCGAGACAGGGTTGCATGCATTCCATTCAGGTCTCTAAAGGCACTCGAAATTTCCCACACTTAAATTAGGAAACACAGGGCTTATGGTCATGTGCTCCCACAACAATGGGGCAGAATAATAAATCTATAGACCCACAAAATGTTTTCAGAGTGGAGGCCGTTTCAGTTGTGAAGCAACTGATGGTGACCTAAAAATACATATACACTGAAAGATGCATTCGCCATTTTAAATCCTATCCAAAATGGAAAATTGTCTCAAAATACATTCTCTAATGTCAGCCAAAATGTAGTGTATTATAAATAGCAGGCATAATTTTTCCATGTCAAAAGTGAAGATTCATGTTTTGTGAGCTGTAAGACTAATGAGCAATACGTACATATGAGATGAAGAGGCTGTCCACATATCCAGAACGTATGGAAGCTACATTAAGAGTGTAGCTGTTCAGAAAAATGCCTTTCTACCCTCCCTGCTCAGCCTTCTTTATAAGCAAACTTTAGGTTTCACCAGGATGCTTCCTTTGCAAATGTCTCAGAAAATTATTTGTGATTCCCACAATTTTAATCAAAATGTATTTTTGTGCTGGGATTATCTGGAGATGTGCATCAACTTTTCCTGGCCTTTCTTGAACTCCCTTAAACTAAAGGAATCCTTAAAGTTTCTAAGTCCCTTTCCTACATCTACTCATCAGTCATTTCCAAACTTGGCTGATCATCAAAATCACCTGCAGCCTTTGCTTTTGAAGTGCAGATGCCATGTGACACTTCAGCGTATTGATTTCAAAATGTTGGGATGAAATATTAGAACTGCTAAGTAGTTTTGGTTTCTGACATACAGTCATCCTTCTGTGTCTGTAGATCAGTTCCAGGACCCCCAAGGATGTTTAAATTCCTTTATATTTGCATAGAACTACCTATAGATCCATCATCCTATACACTATAAACCAATTCTAAACTACTTGTAGTACTACAAGTACTACTGCAATGTAAACACTCATTATGGACACAGTTATTAGACTGTACTCTGTACAGGATAACAGCAAGGAAAGTATCTATGTGTGTTTAGCACAGACATACTTTTTCCCCCACCCAACATTAATTGAATCTGTGGATGTAGAACCTACCCACCCAGAAGACTAATTATATGGAGGACTCGTAACCCAACAGAAATGGTTCCAGTGAGGTTTAGAACCTAGGCCTGCTCTGAGAACACTTCACTCAGATCCTAGAGCACTTTCTTACATCTTCAGAATGTCCTGAGGAGAGAAAATATGTAACTCTAGGACCTGCTTTACAGAGGAAGGACACAAAGAATTTTTGACTAGAATCTGAGAGACTCCCATATGGAGATTCAAGCTTGGGTCCTGTGCATAGTACTCCCTCTTATTCTAGCTTAGAATTTACTCCCTTCCTATAGGCCCTGCAGACTCATATTTACAAGTATCTGTATCATATATGTATACAAAAGCCATGGACCAACTCTTTTTAGTTGCTCCCCCAGCCAGCTAGACACTTGTAATCCCTCCAAAAAATCTGGCAAAGCACCATGGACAGGAAATGAGTGAAAACAAAGCCATATGAGCAGAGGGTCAAGTTTCCAGAACTCTTTGAAGAAGAGAGAATCAAAGACTCTGGGAGGCCTCTGCTAGGGAACAGGGGCCCTTCTGAGCAGGGCCTGAGGCAGCTGCTGGGGACAGCAAAGCAGCACTTCACTGGCACTCACACCCACATAGACATCTGTTCACACCCAAAGTGCAGGGAGCTTTGTTTTTATTAAGTGAAGGAAGAAGAAGGCATTTGGTTAGGGTGGGGCTGGGAAAAGCAAGTAATTGCACAGTTTGCATTGGCACCTCTACCCCAACCAGTTGGGAGGTTGGAGCCTGTGATTGTTAAGAATAGGGGTCGGACTTTGGACATTTATCTTTTAGCAAAACAGAGATGCCCAAATAGCATGAAGTTGTGTGGAAACCCTGTCTTAGGGTTCAAAGAAGTAGAACTACTGTGAATGATATGAAATAGGATATTTATTACAGGGGTCAGATTTTATGCGGGAAGATGATAGAGAATTCTGTGCAGCCTTATGCTCCCTGGATCAAGTGGTGAGCCTGACGTTGCTGCAAGTTGGCTAGACCATGAGTCAAGAAAGAAACATGGCTGTGGACAAGAGCAAGGAAAAACGGACACCTCTCAGGATTGAATGCGACATGCATCTGTTTCTCAACCTCCAACTCTAATGCCCTGGCTGTTTAGAAATCCTTTCACCACAGTGCTGCACATGGACCTTGCCAAGGACTTGAAGCAGAACATCCTGGTGGAAGCTGTCCCAGCCAAAGAGCAGATTGATGACAAATATGGGCAAAGTGCCACAGTGCCCACATTGACCACCAGAGTGTGAAAATAAGATCCTACTTTCCAAATGTCTTGAAAAATCCTTTGTGAGCAATGTTAACTTGAACTTATAATGAGAAGAGAATTCTCATTTAACCCTAAACAATGTAGACCAATGACAAGATTGTTTCCTTGCTCTGGCACCTGCAATTGGGCATTCTGGGCACAGCCGATGCTTCATTAATCTTGGAATAAACTCTAGAATTCTCCCAGCGGGTGCTTCCTGAGCAGCAGATGTCAGAAAGTGTAAGTCAGTGAAGAAAAGAAGAACATGGCAAACTCTTTTGTAAACATACATGGGAATCCCATTTGGGCCTCCCTCAAATAACTAGGGAATACTTTGGGAGAGTATAACTGTAATTTGTGCCTAAATAAGAACTATGATTCTATTTTGTATTCAGGTATAAGGATGCTAGGACAAGCTGATGACACAAGTAAGTGACATACAGTGGAAATTTCATAAACTCCGAGCAAGAAAGGAATCAGAATTGCACCTACCTCTCTTATTCATGAGCAACTATTTTAATCATGTCAGTCTACTTACAGGTCTTTGAACACATGATGCTCTAACATGCTTTGGAACGTTTGCATTCATTTTAATATGAAAAGCTCTCCACTCCTCCTGCCCTTCCTTATCCCTTTTCCTCGAATAACATCTGCTCAATTTTCAGGCCTCAGTAGAATTCGGTAGTATTCTGTTGAATCAAGTAGTATTCTACTGATTTATCCATTTGTGTTGTTTGCAATTTGGAGCTATTATAAAGAAAGCTCCTACAAATGTTTGTGTACTGGGGTCTTTATAGACACACCACACTTTCCTCCTGGTACCTACCTAGGAGTGAAATGACTATATATATATATATATATATATATATATATATATATATAGTTGGAGTGTGTTTAAGAAACTGCTACCTTGTTTTCTGAAATGATCACTCTTACCTGCAGTGTATGAGAGTTTTGGTTTCCCCACATCCTACCCAATACTTGATGTGGTCAGTCTTTTGACTTTTAACCATTCTAATGTATTAGTGGTGGAATTTCATTGTAATTCTAATTTGCATTTTCCTGAAGACTAATGTTGAGCACCATTTAATGTTTCTTTGTCATCTATATCTTTAAAGAAGTATCTCTTCAGATCTTGTGCCTATTTTTAGACTGGGTATTTGTTTTTTTTTTATAAATTGAATTCTTTATTTGTACAATTTATATACATCTCACAATCACACATAACATTGCGGAATTTATACCAATATATGACAAAACTGAATTCTCATTTTTACCCATATCCCCACCCACCCACACCTCCCACCCCCTATATACATGCTCTTTTATTTTCTTTCAGAATTATATTTATTCCTTACCCTCATTACATCCCCACACCAAATTTCCTTTGGAAATTTCCCATTCTACAAAGACTGTCATACTTTCTAGAGCTCATTTGCATCTACAGGTGCTCATATCAAAGAGAAGATCTGGTATTTGCCTATCTGTGATCTATTGATTTCACTCATTAGCGTGTCCTCCAGGTGTATCCATTTGCACATAAATGAATCAATCTTGTCATTCTTTATGGCAGAATAATACTCCATTTTTTTATGTATTTATTTATGTTTGCTTTTTGAGACAGGGTCTCGCTTTGTAGTTCAGGCTGGCCCTGAGCTCACTATGGTGCCCAGGCAAGCCGCCGCGAACTCAGCAATCCTCCTGTCTCTGCCTCCCAAGTGCTGGGATTACAGGCGTGAGCCACCACATCCGGCACTGTGGTGTGGTGTTGATTGTTGGTGGGCGTGTCTCCACGCCCAGCATTATATGTGGTTACCGGGGATCGAACTCAGGACCTTGCGCTTGCGAGGCAGATGCCGGAACCACTGAGCTAACCCTCCGGCCCTCTCCATTTTATTTTTTAAAAAACACATTTTCTTTATCCACTCTCCAGTTGATGGACATTTGGGTTGTTTCCAAGATTGAGCCATCACGAAGTGAGCTGCTATGAACAAGGGTGTACATCTGTCTTTCCAATGTGATTTTTTAAAATTCTTTTGGGTATATTCCTAGCAGGGGGATAGCAGGGTCAAATGGGACCCCTAGTCCTAGTTTTCTGAGAAATCTCCACACGGATCTCCACAATAGTTTTCTGAGAAATCTCTACATGGTTCTGCACAAGTCTGCAATCCCACCAACAGTGGAGAAGGGTTCCTTTCTCCCCACAGCCTCACCAGCATTTATTGTTGGTTGATTTTGTAATAGCGGCCATTCTTCACAGAGTGAGATGAAATCTCAGTGGTGTTTTCATTTGCATCTCTCGAATGACCAGTGATGTTGAACATTTCTTCATATGCTTCTTAGCTACTTTGACTTCTGCCTCTGAGAAGTGTCTATTCATTTCAGATGCCCATTTTTGAATTGGGTCTTTAAACTTGGGGAGGCTGATCTGTTTAAGTTCTTTATATATTGTAGATAATAGCCCTTTGTCTGATAAACAGTTAGTAAAGATTTTTTTCCCATGTTGTTGGTTGTCTTTAAGCAGTGCCAGCAACTTCTTTTGCCGTGCAGAAGCTTTTCAGTTGGATGAGATCCCATTTGTTGATTCTTTCTGCTAGATCTTGTGCTATAGAGGTTTTATTCATAAAGTCTCTGCCTAAGCCATTGTCTCCAAGAGTTTTACCTAACCTGTTTTCCAGCAGGCTTATTGTTTCTATTTTAATGTTTAAGTCTCAAATCCATTGTGAATTTAATTTTGTGCATGGTGAATGAGATAGGTCTAGCTTTAGTTTTGGGCAGGTTAAAGCCCAGTTTTTCCAGCACCATTTGTTAAAGAGGCTGTCTTTCCTCCATTGAGGATGTTTGACTCCTTTGTCAAAGATAAGGTAGCCTAGT
>PVIC010017808.1:22314-32340 GCA_004025085.1 Thryonomys swinderianus
TGGTTGCTTAGAATTGCTTTTGCTATTCTAGGTTTCTTGTGGTTCCAGATGAAATTTTTTTTTTTTTTTTTTGCTTTTTGGAGACAGGGTCTCGCTTTGTAGTTCAGGCTGGCCCTCAGCTCACTATGGTGCCCAGGCAAGCCGCCACGAACTCAGCAATCCTCCTGTCTCTGCCTCCCGAGTGCTGGGATTACAGGCTTGAGTCACCACACCCAGCATTATATGTGGTAACCGGGGATCGAACTCAGGTCCTTGCGCTTGCAAGGTAGGCGCCGGAACCACTGAGCTAACCCTCCGGCCCCCAGATGAATTTTTGTATTATTTTCTCTAGCTCTGTGAAGTATAGCATTGGAATTCAATTGAATCTGTATAGTAGTTGTGGGAGTATAGCCATTTTGACGATGTTGTTTTCTTTTTTTTTCTTTTTTCTTTTTTTTTGAGACAGAGTCTCGCTTTGTAGTTCAGGCTGGCCCTGAGCTCACTATGTAGCCCAGGCAAGCCTTGAACCCAGCAATCCTCCTGCCTCTGCCTCCCAAATGCTGGGATTACAGGCGTGAGCCACCACACCCAGCATTGTTTTCTTATTAACTTCTCAATGTTCTTCATATATTTCTGACATATGACACTTATGAGATAAATGGTTTACAAATACTTTCTCTAAATCTGAGGTTTGTCTGCATTCTTTTATTAGTATCTGTTGAACAATAAGTTTTTAATTTTGATAAAGATCAGTTCAATAATATTTTATATTATGGTTGTGTCACTCAAAATTCTCCACTGATTGTCTACTCACTTCTGCCAGTCTGTGAATCATTTGAGGGCAAAGACCTATTATCTCAGTTTTCCTAGCATAATGTGCAATACTTGGTAATTAGGAAACACTGAAATTATTGTTCCCATGGTTATATCATTATTCCTGACTCTTATGAGAGAATCACGGTGGAGTATCCAAAAGTATTTTTGGCATGATTTCTCAACAATTGCTTCATTTTATGGGAATGAGTTTTAATCAATGTGACCATTTTTTGTTGTTTTGCTTTTTTTTTTTTTTTTTTTGAGACAGGGTCTCGCTTTGTAGTTCGGGCTGGCTCTGAGCTCACTATGTAGCCTAGGCAAGCTTCGAACTCAGCAATCTTCCTGTCTCTGCCTCCCAAGTGGTGGGATTACAGGTGTGAGCCACCACGCCCAGCAATGTGACCATTTTTTAAAAGCAAGACTTGCTATGACTTTTGTGCATTCCCTGGTAAGATATTGTGTATTTGGAGAAAGGACTAAATAACAGGAAAATCCTCTCCTGAAAGCCTCTCACTTAAGAAATCTGCTTCCGTTCTCTTTTATTCAGGGAGAGCTTTTTGTTTTAAATAAGCAAAGAAAATTCTCCTAATGAGGTTTCTCCATAACCAAAAATCAAGGCAGACTTTACCAGGAAGCACTTCACACCAATTTTGCTACAGGCTTCCGGTTTTATTTCCCCCTGAAAAAAGGCGTTTTAAGAAAGTAATATCGTCTCCATAAATGAAAACCAAAGCTTGGAATTTCCCTTCAGCAAACCCACGACCAGGCAGTGGCTCCACCAATATTGTCAGTGATACTAGTTCGCTCCAGTTGCCAGCAATGGTGACCCTATCACAATATTATAAGACTTTAAACTCAATAGAAAATGAGCAGCTGAAACATTTCTGCACATGTCTGTCTCAGGGTGTCCTGCAACTTTGCTCTTTCACAATTAAAAGCCCATAAGGATAAATTCCACTTTTGATAACAGAGAGGACTACAATACCTATCAGTGATGACAACAAAGTCCTTGCTTCCAAAACCAAGAATTACTACACTTGATCTTAGCCAAAAGGCCAAGAAGTGATCAAAACCAAGAATTATTGAGAAAAATGTAATAAAAATTATTCTAAATAAGTGGTCAGGCTTACAATTAAGGAAATATTCCAGTAGCAAAGAGTAACCAAGTAGTAGCTTAAGAGTAGATAATACTGTAGGCACTAGAAGGTGTTAACACAATGACTCGATTTTTAAAACTCTGAGAGGGCTGGAGTTTTAGCTTACTGGTTCTGGCATCCGCCTCACAAGTGCAGGGTTCTGAATTTGATCTCCAACACCACATACCACAATGCCAGGCATGGTGGCTCACACTTGTAATCCCAGCACTTGGGAGGCAGAGGCAGGAAGATTGCTGTGAGTTCAAGGTTTGCCTGAGCTACATAGTGAACTCAGGGCCAGCCTGAAGTACAAAGCGAGACCCTGTTTCAAAAGTAAAACTAAAAAACAACTGTGAGAAAGAAGATTTTGGACCCATGTGAGGTGGACAGTTGGAAATTGAGAGCTCTCACATTGGAACTCTCAAAAATATCAACCTAAATTTATAATTAAGTTTTTCAAATCCACAAGGAGAAATCAACCACAAATTAAAAATATATATATATCATAATATAAGAGGTAGGGGGTGGTGGGTGGGTAGGGATATGGGTAAAAGTGAAATTAACTTAAGTCATACTCTGGTACAAATTACCCAATGTTGAGTGTGATTGTGAACTGTATATAAAATATACCAATAAAGAATTCAATTTAAAAAATAGATCACAGTACAAAGAACTAAATAACTTGAAGTAAGAGAATTACAATTTTAGACAATTTTTTAAAAAACAATGGACATGGGCCGGAGGGTTAGCTCAGTGGTTCCGGCGCCTGCCTCGCAAGCACAAGGTCCTGAGTTCGATCCCCGGTAACCACATATAATGCTGGGCGTGTCTCCACGCCCACCAACAATCAACACCGCATACCACAATGCCAGACGTGGTGGCTCACGCCTGTAATCCCAGCACTCGGGAGGCAGAGACAGGAGGATTGCTGAGTTCGCGGCGGCTTGCCTGGGCACCATAGTGAGCTCAGGGCCAGCCTGAATTACAAAGTGAGACCCTGTCTCAAAGAGCAAAAAAAAAAAAAAAAACAATGGACAGTACTTAAATATAATTAAATATCTAATTTGATACATGAATAGAAACCTTTAAGCAAGCATAACAAGCAGCCTACAGAGGTTCTGAAGAACCTGATTAGTATGCTGTATCTCATAGACACATCTGAACTTTTGCACCTAACAATGAGAGAATACATTATATTAGGACTCATGTCTTTATAGATACTACACAACAAATATTTCATGACTATGCTCTCTGATCATAATTCAATAAAAGTAAAAATCTATAACAAAAGGTAACCCTTTGAACTCCAATGCATTTGGAAATAATAGATGAATCAAGGAAGCAATTTTAACAAGTGCTAATAAACATTTTACATTAAAACAAAATGAAAATACTGTATTTCAAAATGTGGGCAATGCAGCCTAAACAGCACTCAGGAAATTTTATTGAAAACATACATAATTTAAGAAACAATTAGTGAGCTAAGCTTCTGATTTCAAAAGTTAGGAGAACAAAATAAACACTGTCACATCAAAAACTGGACATCAAGAACTTAGAAATTTTAATGTTTTGATGATAAAAATAATAAATGTGTAAGGAGAGATAAGATGAACTTAATTTAAACATTATACATGTACACAAGTATCAAAACATGTCATTCCAACAACATATCCAACTTTTATATAGCAGTTAAAAACTAAATGTAGTTACATTAAAGGAAAAAGCTGGATATTAAGGAAGTTATAAAGATTAGTATAGAAATTAATAGTAAAAAAAAAACATCCACAAAGCAATAAAGCCAAAAGCGATTATTTGAAAAATGACTAAAATTGACTAACCTCTGGCAAGACTGATTAAGGGAACCTTACAGATTTAAAAATTATACTCATACACACACATAAATCACCAAGGAAAAAATGTCAAATGGAATCTAATTACAAATGTCATGGAGATTTTCAGAAGTTATAAGAAAATACTAAAAATAATAATATTGGAGATATTTGGACATTTAAGTTAAAGATACAATATTCTTCAAAACTATTCTAAGAAGACATATAAATTTGGGTAGATCTATCTTGAACAAAAAACAATTGAATCAGTACCTTCAAATGCATTCACACCACGCAGGCACACACATGTACAAGCATACCTACAGAAAACAGAAGCTCAAATGATTCCACAGCCAATAGCTACCAAACAATGTAGGAACGGCTATTTTCAATTTGATTCAAATTGTTTCAAACCACAAGAAAAGAGGAAATGCTCCTCACTCATTTCATGAGAGCAACATATTCTTGTATCAAAAGCAAACAGAGCAGTGTGAGAACGTAAAACCATCAACCAATCTCACACATACACAGGTACACAAAAACAACTTCTGCAAACTGTCAGAAAAAAGGTCAATGTACAAAAAAACCTGGAAAGTGGGTTTTACCATAAAAAGTTTTAATTTTTAAAAATCTAACCATATAATCTATAAAATAGTAAATAATAAATGGGAAATTTACAGAAATAAAAAAGCACATGATAAATTTTCATTCTTGGGAAGATAGGTTTTTCTTTCCAGTTTTATTATGATACAAATGACAAGTGAAATTGTAAGTATTTAAGATGTACATGGTGTTTTTATATACATACTGTAAAATTATCACTATAATCAAGCTAATTAAAACATCCACCATCACTTCCCATAATTACATATATTTGTGGACATCTGTCAGCAAATTTCAGGTATATGATACAATATGCACTAACCACAGTCACCATGCTAATATTATATACCTAGAATCTATTTATCATTTAAGAGAAAGTTTATCTCCTCATTCTTATTCTCTGACATCTCAATTCATGGCTTCTACTATCTTACTGTTTCAACTGTCTTAGATTTCATATATTAAGTGAGACCACAGGATAATTCCTTTCTTTGGCTTATTTCACTTAAAATAGTTCCCTCCAACTTTTTTTATCCTTATTGTTGCAAATAGCAAGATTTCCTTCCTTTTAAGCCTAAGTAACATTGTATTGATAGTTATCATATTTTGCCCATTCATCTATTAACAGACATATCATTTCCATATCTTGGCTTTTGTGAAATATATGCATGGAAGCCCAGATATCCATTCAAAATATGTAATATGTTCTCAGAGGTGTTACTGCTGGAACATATGGTAGTTTAATACTTAATTTTTTGAGGAAACCATACTATTTTCCATAATGCCTGAACCAGTTTGCACCCCCTACACAGTGTGCAAGCATTCCTTTTTCTCCACAGCCTCATTGATACTTTCTACCTGGAATCTTTTTGATAACAGTCATCCTAACAGGTGTAATGTGATAGGTGATTAAATGTTTTGATTTGCATTTCTCTGATGATTAGTGATGTTGAACTTCTTTTCATATACCCATTTTTGTGTCTTCTCTGGAAATATGTCTATTCAGGGTACTTTGCCCATTTCTTAATTGGATCATTTGTTTTTCTTGCTATTACATTATATAAATTAGTTACATACTCAGGATGTAATATATAGCAAGTTTGAGGAAATAGGATTAAAAGAGAAAAAGAAGGGGTGAGACAACAGGTGGGTACATATCAGCAAATCCGTTTTTAGGAACTCTAAAATGGATGTGACAAAATAACCATTATTTAAATTTTGTATGTGTTATATTATTTCCTCTCATCTTCTATATTTTTGAGTGGTTCACAAACAAGAAAAAAACTTTAAATACATTAACACACACTTGTCCTTAAAAGGTAAAAAAATCTGCCAATGTACCCACTGGCTTCCTTGAGAGTTTCAATCATCTTCTTAATATCAGATAGCAAACTTGTGGCAGAAAATGGGGCTAGAAGTCAGTTTTCCTCCACCCTAATTGCCTATTCTTTTTGGAAACAGTGCATGGCTGCCATTCTGAACAAGTTTTCAAGTTATTTCCAGTCTAAAGTGTTACATGGATTTACTAAACCAACAAGAAGTCAAGGGAGAAACTTATTTCACTGTCTTTGCCAACTATTATTTCTGCTAGTACTGATATCTTAGTCCAACATAAAATCAGTGGGAAGGAGGGGGTAAGGGAGTGAAAATGAAACACTTATTCCTTCTAAGTGCAGAACATTGCTCCTGTGTGCCATTGGGGCATTTTATCTGCTTCCCTTCTCACTTGGGCACCAGGGAAACATACCCACCTGCAGATCTAAGTCAAGAAAGGAGGAAAGAACAGAGAGGTGTCCATGCAATTAGGTTTTAAGCAGGAAGCCTTCCAACAAAGGAGAAAGACTTACAGCCCCAAGGGAACTAAGGAATGTAGACTCCATGGCCTTTCTTGGCCTCAGGATGCAAAGGAAGCAGCTCTTGTAGAGGTCATGAGCTCAGGACGATATAAAAGGGGTTCTAGAGACCACATAAACATTCCTTATGGGAGCAGTTCTTTTTTTTTTTTTTTTTTTGAGACAGGGTCTTGTTTTCTAGCTAAGGCTGGCCCTAAGCTCACTATGTAGCCCAGGCAAGCCTTGAATTTATAGCAATCCTCCTGCTTCTGCCTCATGAGTGCTGGGATGACAGGCGTGAGCCACCAGCATTTGTGGTATGATTGCCAGTGAGCATGAGCCACCATACCCCGTATTGTTGTATGTGGTTTGAACCAGGGACCTTGCACTTGCTAGGCAGGTGCTGGAACCACTGAGCTAAATCTCCGGCCCCTTATAGGAATAGTTCTTAAACCTAACCCCACGCTGCAATAATTGGGGGAAAATGACAACAAAAATAGGGAAAAACAAGGCCCATCCCCAAAATTCTGATGCAACTAACTGGCTTGAAGCAGATCATTGGTGGTATTTAAAAGCACACCAGATAATTCTATTTATAGAAGAAATGGTTTCCTGGGAGCTGGTCATAATGGCTTATCTGGAATCAGATAAGCTCAGGCTCTAAACCAGGCTCTAACACTTACTATGTGACCTGGAGTAAATTACTTAATTTGACTCAACCTCAGATTTCCTAGTCTGAACCACGGAGAAAATGAGGCCTCCCTTGTAGTTATGGTAGTCATTAAGTTGGCATATGCAAAAGATCATTTGATACAGGGTTATTAATGGGGGCAGTCATTTTAACCCAACGCTTGTGGTGGAGATCCAGAACCAGAGAGAAGCCAGCCTCTCACTCCCACCAACATCTGTGAAGGAAGACTTTCATCCCCAGCACCTACCTGGTTCATTCTGGGTCAAACTTTGGTCTTTGGTTTGAATGAAAAGTCCTAAGTCTATATTAATCCTCAGCCATTTACAGGAGTAGAGAGTGTTGGGAAAGATTCTCTCCTTGAGACCTGAGTTGTATCACAGTTTGTGGTCAGCAAAATAATGTTCCCCCTTCCTGCCAAGATGTTCACATCTACCCCCCAGAATCTGTGACTATGTTAGATTTGTAGCAAAGGAGCATGAAGGCTGCCAGTGAAACTGATGTTCTAATTAGCTAGCCTTGATATGAGGAGATTATCCTGGATTTGGGGCAGTCCTAATCAAATCACAAGAATCTTCATGAGCAGTAGAAGAATGAAGAAGAGAGGAAACCAGATAACAGCGTAAGAAGGGTTTGACTGGCTGTGAAAGAAGAAGGAAAAGAAAAAGAAGAAGTGTGGGGCCTAGTGGATGGTAGCCATGAGAAAACTATGGGCAACTGCTAGAAGTCAAAATAGGAAGAAAAAAGTATTCTCCCCTAGAGCTTCAAAGAGGAGCAGACTGCTGCATCCTTGGTATTAGCCCATCAACATCTGTGTCCAGCTTCTGACTTCTGGCATTCTATATAATAAACTCATGCTGCTTTAAGACACTAAGCTTGTAGTAACTTGTTACAGGAGAAACTGGAGACTAATAGGCCAAATACTTGTAAAACCCGAAGGTTTCAGGCCCTCTCCCTGGGTGTCCCTGGGTAAACTAGATGGCTGCAAGGTGAGCAGGAAGGCTTCCGGCAGGAATAAATGGTACTGGAAAAACAAAATAGAAGCTCCAAAGTATAGCCCTTCATTGCCTGAAGAGCCACTGCTAAGGACCTTCTCTGAGCTGAACACTGTAAATATCAGGTGAGTGTGCTGTGGTCTCAGGCTTCAAGGAACTTTCCACCTAGAAGTAGGACACAGACACAAAGATGAACATTAGGAGTGTTGCGACCTATGTCTAGAATCAGAAAACTTACCCAGAGAAGCAATGTTGCAGCTGAATTTTTAAAAGGTGTGTATGGAGCAACTACATAGTTACAAAAGAGAGCAGTGTAAGCAATTTCAGGGTTCTTGTGTATACAATCACTCATAAACCATTCCCACACCGCCCAAAATCAGTAGTTATGACTTGTCCTCTGTGGAATGTCCCTCAGACTGAGACATCCCCCACTTGATCCCTGCGGGTTCTGAAACCACAGGCCCCCTGCCTCATGCATTCTCTCATACCAGTCAGTACCTTCACAGTCTCTGAAATGTAGCTGGGGCTCATTTAAACTGTTTTTAAAATGATGTCATGAATGGGGAGAATGAGAAAGGGGAAGAAGGTTAAGCATCAAATTCGGATCTCCTTTCCCTTCACTGCCTATACTTCTTCCAGAAGCCTGTAAGATCTATTCCTCCCACTCCCCTTCTTCAGTGGCCACATTCCTCAGTCTTCTTTGGGTCTCTCCAGTTTCCTGCCTGCTGCTGCCTATGACTGAGCACTGATGAGACACAGAAATGAAGATGCCAGTGCCATCTCTGTAACTGTTCTGTAGCAGTGGGGAAGAGAGGGGAAAACTACATCTATTTGGTAAGTCTGTATTCTAATAGGTGGGAGATTTGACCTTGTTTCCAAACCAGAGGAGCCACATGTACTCTTTCAAGGGAAGACAACATGTCTCCTGTCAACAGTGATGGGATCATGGTACTACTGAGGCCTTGCACTAACAATCCTAGCTTTTAAAGATGGTAACTTTTTCTGGCAAATATGACTGCCATGTCACCACTTTTATTTAAAATGCAGTTAAATAAGTCTTAAGAAAAATGTCATTTCTTTCTTGACCAGTAATGTAAGTAGCAATTTAGCTTTAAAAAAACTTCCAACAGGGCCGGAGGGTTAGCTCAGTGGTTCCGGCGCCTGCCTCGCAAGCATAAGGACCTGAGTTCGATCCCCGGTTACCACATATAACGCTGGGTGTGGTGGCTCACGCCTGTAATCCCAGCACTCGGGAGGCAGAGACGGGAGGATTGCTGAGTTCGCGGCAGCTTGCCTGGGAACCATAGTGAGCTCAGGGCCAGCCTGAACTACAAAGCAAGACCCTGTCTCCAAAAAGCAAAAAAAAAAAACTTCCAACAGGTCAGAGGGTTAGCTCAGTGGTTCCAGCGCCTGCCTAGCAAGCGCAAGGTCCTGAGTTCGATCCCTGGTAACCACATGCAATGCTGGGCGTGGAGACTCACGCCCACCAGCAATCAATACCACATACCACAGTGCCGGGTGTGGTGGCTCACGCCTGTAATCCCAGCACTCGGGAGGCAGAGACAGGCAGATTGCTGAGTTTGAAGCTTGCCTGGGCTACATAGTCAGCTCAGTGCCAGCCTGAACTACAAAAGCGAGACCCTGTCTCAAAAAAAAAAAAAAAAACTTCCAACAGGTTCTTACTCTCCTGCCCTTTTATTGCTCTGTAAGATCACTGTTCCTGTGCTCCTACAGTCTCCTAATATAAATTCTAAAGCCTGCCAAGCTTCTTACTATAGAAATGACTAACTATGAACATGGGCTGAAACATTTAAATAACATTCATTCTTATATATCATTACCTCTAGACACTCAATGTCTTGACTTTGCATTAAAAAAGACCTTCAAGGGCCGGAGGGTTAGCTCAGTGGTTCCGGCGCCTGCCTCGCAAGCGCAAGGACCTGAGTTCGATCCCCGGTAACCACATATAATGCTGGGCGTGGAGACACGCCCACCAACAATCAACACCACATACCACAATGCCAGACGTGGTGGCTCACGCCTGTAATCCCAGCACTCGGGAGGCAGAGACAGGAGGATTGCTGAGTTCGCGGTGGCTTGCCTGGGCACCATAGTGAGCTCAGGGCCAGCCTGAACTACAAAGCGAGA